>JAWWEM010000054.1:4454655-4483530 GCA_035582935.1 Ormyrus thymus | reverse complement strand
TTTCATTTATTTGAAACTTAAACCAATAAGTTTAAAGGTTAACCTTTTTCTACTCAGCAGTAATACCCACATCTACCCTAATTGTATAAAAAATATTCAACATTTTTGAGAAATTTCAATTAAAGTCAACGTTTTATAAAAGCAAGATTTCCCTATCCTTTATTAATATAAATTTAAAGTTCGAGATCCATTGAATTTCGAAGTGTTCATTTTCAAGAAAAAAAATTTAATAACGAATTCGAAATGGCGCGCATCGCGCCGACATATAAATACATTCAATGAATTCCATACGCAGAATCCCCACCTTACATCGAAAAAAAAAAAGAAAACGATACGCAGAGTCCCGACCCGAATTTGAATACTGGACGATATATTGACAATCGAACACTTCCGTAGTTCAAAGGTTAGTAGTAGTTAGTAATCCTTTTAAAAGTAAAACTTAAATGTTATCTATCGTTAGCAACTTTGTAATGCGCTAACAAACTAAATTCAAAATAATTAAAGTGAATAAGAAAATGTCGATCAAATTAATATTTTATAATTTTCAATTAATAGAAGTTTGTTTCTTATTAGAATTAAATAAAATTTTATTTCTGTATAAGTGGTTAAAGTTAGTTGGCGTAATAACAAAATTTGCTCTAAAATAATTTGTTTAAGTTTAAAATCATTTGACTACGTTTTCAATGTTTGTAGCCCTAAAAAGGGCTGATTTGGGATTAATGCAAGGAAAAATAAGAATCACTTTATTTCTTGGCGGCTTTGGCTTTCCTAGTTTTTGTTGCTGCCGTCTTCGGTTTCGGTGATTTAGGTTTAGCGCCAGTTGGGGCCATTTCTGTCATTTTGAGTCTGGACTTACCCCCGCATGCGATAAATAGAATCTTCCTCGGAGCCGGCGTTTTATTTGCGGCAGGGTTCTTGGCTGCAACTGGTTTATTTGATGACCGTATTTTCTGAATAGCGGATTTCTTGATGGTAGGCTTTTTCAAGATTTCTTTCTCGCTTTCGCCCTTAGCCGCAAGCCTGAAACTGCCGGAAGCACCGGTGCCCTTCGTTTGGACAATTGTCTTTTTAGCGACGGCGGCTTTCAAGTACTTCTTGATGTACGTCGATTGTTTCTCGATGTCAACTTTGTACGTAGCAGCGATGTATTTTTTGATCGCCTGAAGAGAAGATCCTTTCTTGTCCTTCAGGAAGGTGATAGCAGCAATCACCATTTCCGAAGCAGCGGGGTGAGACGACTTGGCAGCTGGCTTTTTAGCGGTTATTTTTTTCGTTGCAGCCTTCTTCGATGTCATTGCCGCCGAAGAAGCCCCCGCGGAAGTTGCTGCCCCAGCATTTCTCATAATGAAAAGTTCAGATTTAGATTTTTAACTGTGCAATAGATGCTTCGTAAAATATCGAATAAACTATTGTGATTAGGGGGCCCGTATTTATTTTCAGAGCGCGGACGTCGCAGACATGCCTTTGGTTTTGAGGCAGTTATTGAGCCTTATTCTGTTTTGACTGTTTCGTTTAATTTGATTTAACCTTTTTTAAAATAATGAAAAGCGCCTTTTAAAGTAGTAATTTTCCTTTAAATTAATCTTCTGTAAATTATTAAGCGTATTAAAACCGTCCTTAATTAAAATTTCGAAAATTATCAGTTACATTTAAAAAATTGAATAGTGCAATTTGCAATAAAGGCTTAAATAAAACTTTTTTAATCTTAAGAATTCAAAAGATTATTTGTCGATTTTGGAGTCAAGATAGCTTAGCAATAAATAAAAAAGGAAACTGGGTTAAGAAAATGATTATTACTACTAAAATTCTCTACTAAATGAAAATAAATAAATAACGAATTTGAAGTATTTTCGCTTATGAAAAAAGTGAACTTATTGCAAAGGGAAGCATGAACATTAAAAAACGAAAAATTATTAACAATCAGCGACATACTGACTCTCTTTTCAAAGTACTATGTTGATAACAAAAGTTGATTCACTTTCATTATCTGGCAGATTGTATTGATAACAAAATCTTTACTGATAGTACGAAATTCTATTGTTAAAATTGAATCTTTTCTTTGTATTGTATTAAATGCATCAATTATTTAAGTTTATTTATTTATGCAACAAGCGTACATGCTTTTATACTTTGCAAGTATTTTTGGAATGAAAAGGGAAAAGTGTTGTTTTAAACTTTATGATCTAAATAAGACGATTTAAATTTAAAATCAAACGATACGCGAAACAATTATTGCAATTTGATGTTTAACTTCTTACGTAATATCGATTTGGACATTAAATTCACGCTGTGTACAATACAATATAATGGGTAATATTACCAATTTAATTGTTTTAATTTTCCATAATTTTTAGAATATTTTTCTATATTTATGTATTACATTCTTAGAAGTTTATTGTAAATACATTCTTTTAAAAAAAATTTTTTTCTCAACAATCTCATGAAAATTTTTTATAATAAAGTCAAGAGCAAAGCGTGCTTTTTCCTACATGCGTTTCCTTTTCTCTTAACTTCTTTTCTAGCCCCTACTCCAACTGATCCTTATGAACGTAATACACTGCGTAATCGTTTTACTGAGACAAAGCTATCAGTTCCATTCAACCTTTGAAACCAAGTACATATTCGGTTGTGAAGTTGAAAGAATTTCTAAGCAAAAGAGAAACCTGATTTGCCGTTTGATTAACTGGAAGAGATGCGTTGCATATTTTGTGTACGTCATATTGACTTAAACATTTTTAGCTATATTAATTTGAATGAATTATTTCGCGGTATAAGAAATGCAAATCTCTCAAATAATTCAGGTATGAAGTCACTATAATTTTAAATAACATTAAGGAACTTCACGTTCAATAGATTTTTCAATTGCAATCTTTATCTTAAATTTTTTTCTGCAGATTGTACATGATGAACAAAGAAAAAATATTATGCAGTACTGCAGTTTCGATGTTTATAGCATAACTTTAAACTTTTTTGTCAATCAACTAAAATTAACAAATAGAAAAATAATCCAAAAATTTTTTTGAATTCATGACGTGTCAGAAAAGAATCCAGTGTTTTGGCTTCACCAAGTCATTTTAAAAGATAACTTTAAGATTATGAGTCAGTCATGTTTGACGTTTACATATATCCTTTCTTGCTGAATCGTTACATTTTCTGTTTTCTTATACGAACGTAGAGTAAAATTAGTTTATCACTACAATTAAAGTTATATTGTTGTTGTAAAAGCAGACTTTTTGTGAAAGTAATTCTTTTCTAAAACGTTGAAACATATTTTTTTATTTAAGTTCTGAAAAAAAAGTTGTTTCGCTCGAATAATCGATTTTTCAAAAGATATCATTTATTTGTTGAACTTGAATGAAAAGTAACCACCCTTACTTAAAGGCATTTAAACGGTCATTTTCAAAATTATTTAAACGGATTTCAATTGTTTAGATGTGATCCGGAGACTGAGTTTAGAGGTGAATTCTCCTTTGTTGCCTTAGTATATACAATACATGTTGACCAGTTTAGGAGATCACGTCATTTATGCTTGAGACAACGAAAGTATAAGTTACTTTCTTAAGAAAGAGCCAGAGAATTATTTCCTGCAGCCGCTCAATAGGGCTCGACGAAGGCTTGTATCACGATCGGTAAGTTATAACTTATATACCTCGACGCAAGTTTTTTAAGTTTCGAACGTTTATTATGGAAGAAATAATAATAGTATACATACCGTTTCTTATTTTTATCCATTTGAAATAGATTAGCTTTCGAGATAAACAATGTACTATAAATTACGAAATCGGCTTCGCAATCGAAAATATTTTTAATGCAAAAGCAAATTATGTTAGAGCGCTTTAAAAAAGTAAATAGCAAAAGATTCGATAGAAGGTAACAGCAGTAAATAAAGTACAAAAAATGTAAGTGTATAAAAATTGATCTAATGTAAAAGAAAATTTTTTTGAAAAAGCAGTCATAATGTACATGTATATTATTCTTCTATATATTGCATTTATTTTTAGGGCGGAAAGAAACAGCTGTATTCCTAATAGTGTAAGAGCAATTTTAGTTAATAATTTAATGCCCCTTAATAATATGAAACAGGCTAGTAGAGCACATTTAAAAGCTTTAAAAAAAATTGCTGAAAAAACTGAATTGGATAAGAATGAATATTATGATGATCTTGCACTTCTACTTTATGTAGAGCAATATCATACTGAAGTAGATTTACAACGATTTAATATGAAAAAATCATTTGCAAAAAATATCGAAGAAAACCTTTTTCTTATTTTGGTCAAAGGTATTACCGAAGAAAACACAGTTGTGACCAATTATGACAGAGTTAAACTCACTAATATTGAAACTGAAGACTTTTTTTATCTTAATATTAAAAATCAAATGAATGACTATATACATGTTACTGCTTCGAATTGGTAAGTGGTAAATCAATTTATAGTATTTAATATCAGCCATTAAAACTAACAATATTTAATTTCTTATCGCAGCTTTTGTAAAGCTCATAATGAAAGTAATTTATACAAAGTTGAATTTATTTTAAACGATTATCCATTTCGCTGTTCACATAAAGCATTAGTTTTGGCAAATCGCTTTGAATTAACGAATTACTTGTTCCCTTGGACTCAATCAGGTAACACCGTGAAGAATTCAAGTAAAAAAGCTCGAGCGTTAAGAAAAAATGACCACCTGCTAACGTAATTATATCAACGCTGTTAAAAAAATACAAAAACCTATTTTGTATTAATTGATTTGAATTTTCAGAACAAAATGGTTTAACAAGAATGTAGAACGCAACCCAGAACAGAAGCAAGCTGTTTTGTATATTTTGAATAAATTGCCGTTACTGGGACCATATATATTATATGGACCACCGGGAACAGGAAAAACAGCAACTATAATAGAAGCAGTATGTCAGGTTAATAAAATAATAACGTTGGAAAAACTAAAAAAAAATTATTAAACAAATTTTTAATTCACTTCACATTCGAATATTTGCGTACTCTTGAGACTCGAACTTTATATTTGAGTGGGGAGAATGAGTAGCCCTACACTACGTTGTGGACGAAATTAAAAAAATCTTTTTTACCTTGAAAATAAACATTATCTTAAAATTCGTAACAGAGATATATTCGGGTTTAACGGATCAAAAGATACACGGATATGGTAGTCGGAGTCCAGTCTATCGCACTGACCACTTTATTTTTCGTTGGTATGTGCTATAAAAGTAATATTTTTTAAGTTAGGATATTATAAATATGAATCACAATATTACACGCACGAAGTTTTTTGAATTAAATTGTCAAACTTATTGGTGCAGTAAATAAATTTAAATCTTTAATATTACTTTTTAAAAAATTCAACAAACATAATTACAAATAATATTAAAACTATTCTATTTCTCTCTCGCTTTAAAGCAACTTTAAATAAAAAAAAAATTTCGAATTCTAAACAAAAAATTTGTAGGCTCAAAGGTATCCTTCCACGGACAAAATATTAATATGTACATCATCCAACGCAACAGCAGATTTTATTACAAAACGTTTAATGAAATATTTTACTAAACCAAAAACAATAATGATGCGTATATATTGTCAGTCATACCCACTGTAAGTATCTAATTTTTTTAAACTAGTGTACTAAAGAATTTAAAATAGTGTACTAAGGGTAATTAAATAATATTTTATTTTAGATCTGATATAGAAAAAGAGCTCTTGGATTGTTGTAATTATAAAAGCGGGGAACTTTATCAGCCACGGACATTTGATTTACCAAAAATTGTTATCACTACATTACTTACAAGTATGAGGTACAGTATCCAGGATTATAGGAGACATTTAAATGTTACTGAACTTTAAGTAGACATTTAATAGAATAAAGTTGTATTCAAACTTTTAACTAATAACAATAAATATGTTACAATTACAAATTTTTCTAGATTGTTTTATTTAGAATTAAAACCGTCGACATTTTCTTATGTTTTTATTGACGAAGCAGGACAAGTTACTGAGCCTGAAGCTTTAATGCCTTTAATTTTATTAAGTAATCAAAATGACACATATAGGGGTTCTCTTCACGGAAAAGTAATTTTGGCTGGAGATCCATTGCAATTAGGTCCAGTTATTAAATCATCCTATGCTGAACCCATTTTAGGCAATTTTAAATTATTTATTTTACTTTAATTTAATAGGAATATTATGTTTATTATAAATAATAATAACTTTGTAGGGAAATCATTGATGGAAAGGCTTATGAAACATCCACCGTATAGTGAAAATAAGAGATCATACATTACTAAATTGGTTCAAAATTATCGAAACCATCCTGATATTTTTTATATTTCAAATAAATTATTTTACGAAGAAAAATTGAAACCAGCTTATGAAAAAAATTTTTATAAAAATAACAAATGGGAATATAATAAGAGAAATTTTCCTATCATTTTTCAAAACATTTGTGGTGAAGAAAAAACAACAGCAAATATTAATAGGTATAAAAAATTATTTATTCAAAATTCTTCTTTCAGTGAATTCATTATATACACTTGCCTTTCAGTCCTTACAATTTAGAGGAGCTTTCACAAACACTCACTTATGCACGTTGTTTGTGTGGTTCTAAGATAGGAGATTCCGTTATACGACCAAAAGATATTGGCATAATTACACCTTTCACTACCCAAAAAACGATGCTGCAAAAGAAACTGATTGAAGCAAATCTTTCGGAAATTGAAGTTGGCACTGTTCAATTATTTCAAGGAAAAGAAAAAAGAGTCATAATTTTGTCAACAGTTCGTAATCGAAGTTTTGGGTCTGACGGAAAATTTTTAGGATTTCTTTCTGATCCACGCCGTTTTAACGTTGCTGTTAGTCGAGCAAAATCTCTTTTTATTATTATTGGAAACAGTGAAGTCCTCAAAAAAGATCCAAATTGGAAATTTCTAATAGATTATTGTAATAAATATAATTCTTATTTTACAAAAAAGCTGGTTATAAATCCAATTGCTAAAGAAGAAATGACAAAAATTAATTATAATCAGAATAATTATACTTGGAAACTAAGAAAAGGTAATGCATATAATATATGACTTATGGTTCACTGTCCAATATTTCATTCAAATGATTCTGTCGTCAGAATTAAAAATCTATAAACTTTTCTTTTACAGGTGCTAATACTTTTCAAAACAGAAAAAATAGTATTGAAAATTTTAGTAAAAAAGAAACTAACACAAAACTCACTTACGCTCAATGCGCAAAATACACCTTTAAAAAGCGTTAAAAGTACTCCTAAAAATCATTAGTATTAAGAAGATAATATTCCATGATATGATGTGATCAGTTTTTTCAAATTTTTAATCATTTATATTATGTTCATATAACATATTTACAAATGTTAGCAAAATATATTATTATTGTTTAATATATTATTGTTGGAAAAACCATGATTTTGATCCTACATATTTCTGAAAATAATCATAAGTTCACCTTACAACTTTCCTATGGACATTATTTTGTTAAAATGAATCATGCAACTTAGCTTAAATTTTTGAGTTCTAAAAACAGATAAAAAATGTGCTTAATCCTTTTAAATTGTTACAAAATTTTTGTATTTAATTTTAATTATTAATATTAATATTTGCATTAGGATACTAATAAAAGCTCTTATAGATCATTTATGGATTATTCTCTAAGTCTCTCTAGCGAGCCCGAGCAGTCGTTAAAATATATAGATTATTTTACAAATTATTTTGTTGTATAATTTTGTATTAAAATTGTATTCAATAATTTTAATAATTAATAAAATTTTTTCTTATACTGATCTGTCTCCTAATTTAAATGCAGAACGGTTCTTACCCACTTAATGAGAAAGCCTTGCAATTTCTATAGTGAAATCTTTTTAGATATTACTACCAGGAAACTAATCCCGAAAATCTCGGAGTACTAGTATATTACGCAACAAGACGACAAGTGTGGGAAGTATCTACTTTCGCTCACTTGTTGCGTATACTATTTTTCTTAAGTAGGTGCGCAAGGGTCGTTTTTTTTTGAGCGCTTTGTGTGCGAAAATCGAACTTTGTGCACCGAGTTATGAAAAAATCTGTAATTGAAAACTATAATCAGAAAAGGTAATCAAAATAAGCAATGTGTCACAGGATCATGAAAATATGGAGATGGAAGTAAGTAATAATAACAAAAAAATTTATAATATAACTAAACTGTTAAATGTATTCGTTTTGTTTGAGCCTCCTAGAAAGAAAAGAGACATTCTGCGGTGTTTAAACTGGCAAGAATTTGGACATACAAAACATAATTATTATGAAGGCCCAGTATGCATTGCAACCATTTAATAAAGGGTTGTACTGTCAAAGGAAAAATTTAAAGAAATTCTTTGTGCAAATTGTGAAGGAAATCATTCAACTTCATATAATAATTACTCAGATATATACAATAAAGAATTTTCGTATGTGTATTTGATAAATTTTTGGTGACCCTAAAAAAGGACGATTAATTTTCGATGGAGAAAATTTAAGCACGTTTTCCACGGACGCGTCTATTCAATAGGTTTTAAAGTAATTATACATGTTGATTTTACAATCAGGGCAAAATAAATTAAGCATTTATTGATAATACACAAATAATTGCAAAGTTGTCTACTCCAAATACAGATGAAACCGCAAAAAATAGAATGGCAATAATGTTATAAATGTATATATGTTTTCGTTATATTCAAAATCTTTTAGAATGTAGGCAATAACTAGAAAATTGGATAGGTACGTAAAAAATATTTGAAACTTTACAGTTTGTATCAAATTATATTATTTACAATTTTTAAATTATGGGCTAAAAATTTAGCATTAAATAACTACCATTTCTTAACATTACACAATACATCACTTAGAGCACTTACTAGTTCTTTTTCGGTGATGATAAGCCCTTTAGTTCTCAATACACCTGTCATTACAGCTATAAAAAATACTTCTGTAGAATTGAAATTAATGTTTTTTTATTTCCATGAATCAAAAAAGAGTAAAACCTACCATCCATACACCGACATAATTCTGTGCATTTAAATCGAGCTTTTGGTTTTTCCAAAGTTTGATCTCGTGCTTTTCTTACTGCCGTGAACTGTAACGCTACATTTTTTGTTAGAAATCTCTTCAACATTGTAACAATTGTCCTGGTTAGAATCAAATTTTTGTCTAGGCAGGAGAGTAATTCAGAACACTGAAAGAGCTTTAATAAGTTAGTGTATTCATAAAATATATTTTAAGTACAAAATTATAGTTAAATACTTACAACGTCATTTCTGAAGAATTCATTTTCTTTTAATTGTAGATCAAACTTTTTAAAAGTTTCCAAATCGGGAATAGGTAAAGTCAAGTTATATTTAGTAGAAAAGTCTACTTTAGATTTAACAAGATTTTCAGTTTTTTTATCTACAAGAAAACCTAACATCTCCTCTTGACTTTTTCTTAAATAAGCTATCTCATTACGTATTTCACAAAGTATTGTTAATATTGTAGTTTCAAAATCTGTAATTAGAAAGTGGTAATTACAGAATTAATAACCAAACATAAGTTATACTTATTATTTTGTTATTTTATTTGAATATTATACAATTTATATTACAGAATAGACGACATACCAGACTTATTTTCAAAACTTTGAATCTGAATGATTGGAGGTTCGTACACTTCTGAAGGTGCCTCATAATCTACAATAAACAAAACGTTTATTCTAATAATACTAGAATTTTTTCAAAAACAGAATAAAGTATTTTCAATTAATATACTCTTTATACTAGAGCTTTCAGCAGCCTGCAAACATAATTCGGTGTTATTCAAAATTGAATCATTCTGTTTTAAACTACTATTTTCAGAATTATTTTTGGAATCGTTTAAATTTGTACTAAATGATGAAGTACTAGATGATTCTAAAGAAAGATAGTCATTTAATTAGAACTTTTACACTTATTTACAATACTCTTATCATATAATTATTTATATTATATGATAAAAACATAAAATACTACAATATATTTAAAAAACAAATTTTAAATGCTATACCTTCTGAAGTCTCGTTCACATAACTTTCACTTTCTTTAAAAAAATGTTGCGTTGATTTGAGTTCATTTCTTATTTTATTAATTTCTTCTAATAAATATTTTTTTTTTATTCCTTTTTGAATTTCTGACTCACTCTCTTCAGATTCTGAACCTGAAACCCTTTCCTCGTTTTTGAGTTTATTTAATTTTTTTAAAGCCTCTTCATAATTTTCTAAAAATAATTAAAATAATAAGTGTATGGATAATATAAAATATTGAACATTGACAAAAATCATAATAATTGCAAAAAATAGTTAAATCAAAATTTTTTAATTAAGCTTAGCTTTCTTAAATTGCACAAGAACTCAGTTACTCAGTTAAAGCTTGTACTTTTAGAAATATATTTCATTTATTTAAAAATAAAATTTATCAATAATTATAAGTTTTTACCCTTTACATAATTTTTTACTTCATATTTTCTTAAAATTATTATAGCTATTTATACAAATTTTTGTGAATATCAATTAATATAACATCATTAACACCTTTAAATGTTTGTTATTCTTTAAACTAATTCATGCATATAATTATATAATAAAATTAAATGTTATATTTGTATGTTGTAATATTTTTATTTCCTCTAAGTTTTCTCGGCTAACTAAAATAATAAACTATTAGTTTTCTCATGTTTTAGTTGGATTCTCTTTGTAAAATTAAAAACTTTTGTTCCTCACTTGCTCTTCCTTTTAATTCCACTGCTAAAGTAGGCCAGTCCTCTGGGGCATCAGCAAGAGTCTTGACCAAAGTCTCTAATAAAGCTGAATTTTCTTCTGTATAAGATTTATTTAAAAATTTTGTCATGCATCTGCTTTGTTTGTAATCAAAAGTCAGCCATTTAGTTGGTACAATGTCGATTGCCTCTGCCTTTCTTTTCTTTCCATTATGGATGAATCGAATCAATGAAAAACTATAGAGATCATTAACACTATTTTCTTCTTTATCAGTACTCATGCTACAAAAATGAAATAAAGATGCTGTATTTAAATATATTAATTTTTTTTATAATTATGTTTTCTAGTTATGCTTCCTAGGTAATAATTAGGTTTAAATTACTTCATTTATTTCATTTCTTTTAAAAGTTTAAAATTAACAATTTTTATTCTAAACAAAGCTTTTTTATAAAAAAAGAAATATATAAAATAATTATTACTTATTATAATTTTCATTTGCTACTAAAAATTAATTTTAAAATAAGTTACAAAAAAAATTCATATTCAACTATCTTTTTCATCCTTATAACAAACAAGGTACATTATTATGTCGCTTTATTTTGAAGTACTTAACCTACAAAACAGGATTCAATGAATAACATAAAACGAGCGAGTATATATGATTCTCAGATAATATAAAGTAGAATATAACATCAAAACTATTATGAGAAATAATTATGATCAAATCAAAATTCTAATTAATCGAAAGCATAACATTAACTGGTTTTAAACTAGAAAATACACATAATTTACCTTTTTGTTTAGTAATACGTATATTCGTTCAAAATTAAACGAAAACTTAATTTCTAGACTTATGCCACTATAAATTTTTAGTTGTGCATGTATTATTGTCCAATCTTCTACATTTGCGAAATGGTTTAATTTAATTATATTTTAATTTTAATTTTAGTTAAATCGCAATTGTCAAGTTTGTTTTTTATGATTTTACGTTGGCATTATGTGATAAATTTTATAGGCGCGTATTTCCAATGATACAGATTACAGAGTATTGTGAACTGTGACAGAGTCGCATGTATTTTATGCGCGGGTTGTCCGATGTACAATGGTTGTACTCCTTGCATAACCTGTTCAATTTAATAGGTATCTTTCTTCACAATACCTACCAACCTTTGCCATTTTCTGGCCTTTTTTGTTTTTTATCTACGATTCTTGTTGTACAACATAATGTACATAATAATAAAACTTATTTAATCTAATATTCTAATTTAATCTATCCTTGCATATAACTTGTCTATAATTAAGTCTGGTTATATATTAGTTTATACCAACGTACAAAAACAACTTTTCTGACTGTATCAGACCACTATACCCTATCCTATCATTCCTATCTATTTTACTGCCAGCGGATAGTGGGCCACTGGTGTGTTTTTCTGAGTACTTTAGGTATACTTTTATTAGAAATGAACCGTCAAATCCTCAAATGTTCACACTGTAAATAATAAGCTATACAAGTTATGCAAAGTTTTATATGCCATCATATAAATTAAGGTAAAATGAAAAGTAATTATCAATTTTTGAGCCACAAAGATAAATATTCGCAATATACTGACAATATTTTTTAACCATTCTAATAAGACAGAAACTTAACCTTCTCGTAACCTAATTTTTTTAATTTCTGAGTTTATATCATCAAAACCGAAAAAAGGAATGACTAAACTAATATACAATCACATTTCATTAAACTATAGGTATATACTTTTTGTTGTATAGTCTAAAATATAATTTTCTTATACAAGTTTTTTCTATTAAAATAATTGCATTATACATTTTTTTGTAATTAATGATAGTTTAATTATTGTTGAATGACAGACTCATAACAATAAATTGGCAATAAAATATTCAGTAACATCTTATTTTAATGTTGTAAACATTGTAATGTTACTAAATATTTATCAGTTTAATATTAAGTTTGTTAAAGATAAAATTAATAATAAGTAGTTTATACTTGGATTTTGAAACAGCATTGTTAAATTAATTAAAGTTTTTAAAAATGCCAAAATATTCATCTTTGTACAAATAGTAATAGTGAAAAATAATTTTTACAGGAAAATTTGCTTATCAAAGTTAAAAAAATGAAAGGTAAAGAAGAAAAAAAGTATGTACCAGGAGATGGCATTCGATCTTTGCAAAGTAGTCCCATGTTTCGAGCAATTAATTATGAACTCTACGTTAAACCAGTAATTATGAAAAATTTGTTCATCTTATATTATATAATTTCTAAATTTAAACTTAAAATGTTTTTAGAATATAGTTATAATGGCCTTAGGATTAGTAGCCATGACTGGATGTGTAAGTTATTTATTTTACATGAGATCTAAATATGAATCAATGGGATTTTATACAGCTGTTGAAGCAGATGGAACAGAAACTTTTAAAAAAAAAGTTTCTAAGTGGGATGTATAATCAGTTTACAACATAGGTAATATTTATTTATGTTTGTTTGTTAATTCAAAAAAAAAACAACCAATAAATATTTTTTAATTGTTATACTTTCTAAACAATTTTCTATTATTCAAATTATTATACATTTTATAAAACAATTTCTAATTTAAATTTACATTTTTAATAAATTTTTTGAAAAAACATTTATTAAAAATGTAAATGTTTTAACATTAAATTATAACAAAGTTTTCAAATTTATTTATAACAATTATGTATTATTACTCTACACAGAAACTCTAACTCAGTATTTCATTCATATACGTATATATATTTTCTGGCTAATTAATTGTTCCCTTATATTTTCATAAATAAATTGATATTATATTTCTCATTTTTTTTCAAGAATAGTGATTTTCATGCAACCTATTAATCGAGCAGATATTCCTCATACACTTCTACGGATTTGTGATTTTATTAATTTTAACATATCGCAAAACAAAATATTTCATTATTCTCTTTCAATTTAAAGTTTAATAAGATTAATTTACTGCCCTCTATATTTGTTTCCACTTCATTTAAAATAATACAAATACAAGATTATTAATTCAAATATAATTGGCAGTATACGGCTATAAAAAGTTTTAAAATTTTTTTATAAAGATAAGTGGAACATTGTACAATTATTTTCATATCTAAACATTAGTAAAAATAAACTGCAATATTTAGTTTTTTTTTAACACTTTACAAGCTTCATCATATAACACACTAACATTTAATTATATTTAATCTTTGAGATAGTATTTTTATATTGCCAAATGGCTTTTTCCAGTTTCCTTTTTTCAAACATTAAAAACAAATTTTTTTTAATTACTTGAACAATAAAATTGATGTATTTTTCATATTCAATTGGTATTTTAATAAATTTATCATTAATTGATTTAAATTTACTTATTAATTTTAGAAATTTTATTCTCGGAAATTTTAGTAATATACATTATAACGGGCAAGAATTTGCAAAAAGGCTAACCGGTGTGTAGGGATTCGATCGTCATTACGACAATTAGAACATTTGTAAACAGTGCAACGGTAATCCTGTGGTGGGATACTCGCCTGTTATAATATATTTCAAAATTCCAGTTCAAATAATAAAATTATCAATATTTTCATATAAAACATTTTTAAATTATATTTTAATTATAATCTGATTCATACGCTGTATAACGCATAAGTTGATGCGTTGTATTTATTATTAATTATTTGGCTTATTTTATTGTAGTAACAGTTTCATGGATAGCTTGTGCTACATAATCTAAGTTTTTATCATTTAAACCACTCATGTTGATGCGTCCACTGCGTAACAAGTAGATATGATACTTTTTTACTAAATTGTGAACTTGCTTTTCTAAAAAATATGTAATATTTATTTGTTTAGTATTTTTAAATTATTTTGTAAACATAACTTACCATTAAGACCAGTATAAGAGAACATTCCAATTTGTTTAACAATGTGATCCCAAGAACCTGGAGTTTTTAGATCCTTCAACCTTTGACATAGACCTTTTCTCATTTCTTGTATTCTTCCAGACATTGTTTTAATATTAGCTTTCCTGTATAAATTTATAAATTGTGTATATTCATTTTTAAAGTACAAAATTTGTTTACATTTATAATTTTAAGTACCATAGCTGAGTAAGCTCTGGATCATTCAATACGGTAGAAACAATTCTAGCTCCATGATTTGGTGGATTGCTGTACTGTGCTCTTGCAAGCAAAGTAAATTGTGATTTTATTTCTGCAATATTATTGGAGCTATTAGCTACTACAACAACATTGCCAGCTCTTTCATTGTATAAACCAAAATTCTTTGCAAAGCTTTGAGTAACTATAAACTCAATTCCACGAGAAACAAACAGTCTGACAGCAAAAGCATCATTATCTGGATTTCCACTAGCAAAACCCTAAAAGTTTAAAATTCTAAAGAACAATAAATTATATGAATGAATAATATCATGTTAAAATAATTTACTTGATATGCGCAGTCAAAAACAACAAATAAACGTTTTTCTATAACCACATCTGCAATTTCTTTCCATTGTTCTCTGGTTGGATCATAGCCAGTAGGATTATGTGCACATGCTTGTAGAATAACTGCTACATTTTTTGGAGCATTTCTTAGATCCTCTATCATACCATCGAAGTCTAGGCAATTATTCTTTGAATCCAAATAACGGTATTCCACATTTTTTGTAAAACCACCATTGAAAAATACTAACTTGTGATTTTCTGTAATAAAATAATTTATTTACATCAAAAATTGTTCTCGATAGTCAAAAATAAGTTTTTCTTTGTTTTTACAGAAGTAGATAAATATAAAATCAAAAATAATTATATTTTAATAAAACTTAACATTTATTAAATTATAATTTATCATGAATTAAAAAGAATTTTAAAAAATTGATTGCCTATCTTATTACAATTGCTCCTAATTTTGGAAGTAATTTTAATACAGGTATTATCAATAATTAATGATAATTAACAAAATTATATGAAAAAAATAATAACACTTGTACATTTTTATAAAATAAAACTACATAAAAATTATTCAGAAAAAACTTACCCCAAGTTGGATTACTATAATAAAATGTATCAAAATGTAAAATACGATGTAAAAACTCAGCAGCTAGACGGAGTGCACCTGTACCAGACAAAGATTGTATTCCAGCGACCCGATCTTCTTTCATAGCTGGACAGTCTGGTCCTAAAAGTAATTTTGTAGCTGCTGAGCTAAATGAAGCTAAGCCTAGTACTGGAAGATATTCATGATCTAAGGTTAGATCTGATGCCATTTGGGTCTCAACTTTTTGTACTACAGGAAGCACCCATGGTTTGCCTTCATTATTTCTGTAAGCTATTCATTAACAGTAAAGAAAATAAGTATTAGTAAACTTTTATCACATAAAATTAATATATAAAATTATTTAAATGATTAAACATTTAATAATTAATTAAATTAAAAAAAAATGAAATTGAAGAAAAAGAAATTTAATATTAAGTAATTTTATATGACATAAATTTTATATGAATAGAATAAAATATTTAAAAAATGTAAGTTAGTAGCAACTTTTTTCAAATTATAAATACTATTTAACAAATACTACTATTTATTTTAGAAAGCTAAATGAAATTTCAAATTATACTAATTATGTGCAAAGAAAATTGGGTGTACTTGTCACACGGTAACATTGCATAATATAGTCATGAAGGTTATTTGTAAGATTTTAATTGAGGAATTTTCCAGCCATTACATACATCACAATCTGTATGAAATGTAGTCTTAAAATAAATGATTCTAAACAGATTCTAAAGATAAGAATAAAAAGGTGTAATGATTAGAAAAATATTAATAATTCAAAAAAAAATATTTATATAATGTTAATATTTAAAATTAAATATACCTCCTACTGTTAAATTAACTTTGCAGTCATGAACATCATCTTGATAAGCTTTACTCAGAGCAAAAACTTCTATTGGTGGTCCCAATTGAATCCCATCGAAGAAAGACGTCATTTTTGAAATATTAATAATTATTTAACAACTAAAATAGTTATTCTACAGAAGAAATGCACACGTTTTGCTTCAACGTACAATTTATTTTGTATTTATCAACGATCACGCGTTCGAGTTATCAATTTAAAATATCAGCTTGTCCGCGAGCACTTATAAATTTATCAATATCTAAGCGAACTGAAGTATCAGCTATACAAAATATAAATAGGATGTACTAATTTTTCAAGGTTGCTAGCTGAAGCAGTACGAAATGAAAGCTCCGGCTTTGCTGGAACGATAGTGGAAGAGTGGAACAGGTTTCCATTTCCCTCGGAAACGTGACAGCGGGAAATTTAAAATCGCGTTGGACTTTATATACTATCCTAAGCATCCCTTATGCATGAATGCACTTAAAATAAGATAAATTTATAATGTTTTTGCCGCATAAGATCAAAAATTTATTTTTTTTTATTTTAAAACTCGAGCAAATTTGCCGCTTATAAATGTATTGCTTTTTATTTTCGGAAAAGATGGCCAGACCTTTTAAACTATTTAAAAATCTACCGCATTATTTATTTATTTTATTTCGGGTGTCAACTTCTCGTCGGTGGTGGCCTGTCGGAATACTTCAGCTCGTTTAGATATTGATAAATTGATAAGTACTCACTGGAGAAGCTGGTCGATGTTTAAATAGATAATTGGATCGCTTGATCATTGATAAATGTAAAATAAATCGCACGTTGAAAAAAAGCGCGTGTATATTTTTCTGCAGAATAACTATCTGCATTTTAGTTATTAAAATTTAAAAAAAAATGACGACCTTCTACACCGGGATCGATTTGGCACCACCAATTGAAGTTTTTGCTATGAGTAAAGCTTTTCATGATGATACTCATCGTGAATTAAAAGTTAATTTAACATTAGGAGGTAAAGATGTTCATTTAACATTAGGATATTTACATTTAATTCTTAAAATTATTAAAATAAGTATCATTCTTTTATAATTATTAGTATTTCTCTAGACTCCATACACAGATTACGATGTAAGTAAAATAGTTGAGAAATTCTTCAATTAAACTCTTACAAATAGCCCTCATAATTATATGTGTAGTATGACTAGTACATTAAATTTTATTTGCACATAGTTAGTACAATTATGAATGTTTCATTTAGCTTTTTAAATTAAACAGTATTACTTATTAAATAGTCTTTATAATTTGAAAAAAGTAGTTTTCGTTATTTTCATGTCATCAAAGCTTTTTAATCTTAAGTTTATTCTTCGATTTAGATTTTTTATTTAATTTAATTAATTATTAAATACTTAATCATTTAAATAATTTTATATATTAATTTTAACATATTATAAAATTTTACTAACGCTTATTTTCTTTACTGTTAATGAATAGCTTATAGAGATGAAGATGGCAAACCATGGGTGCTTCCTACAGTACAAAAAGTTAAACTTCAAATGGCATCAGATCTAACCTTAGATCATGAATATCTTCCAGTACTAGGTTTACCTTCATTTTGCTCAGAAGTTACGAAATTAATTTTAGGAGAAAATTCTCCAGCTATCAAAGAAAATCGAACCTTTGCAGTACAAGCTTTGTCTGATACAGGTGCACTCTGTCTAGCTGCTGAGTTTTTACATCGCATTTTACAATTAGATACATTTTATTATAGCAGTCCCACTTGGGGTAAGTAATTTCAGAATAATTTCCAAGTAATTTTATCTTACCCAATAGAGAAAATCTGTCGGGTTCGCTCTTAGTTCACATGGATTCAAACTAAATCCACATGGAATCCGTGTGAACTCGGACGGTAAGCCACTGATTTTTTACAAGTGCCATTATTTTTTTCATATAATTTTGTTAATTTTACAGATATTATTATTAATTATTGATAATACCTGTATCAGAATTACTTTCAAAATTAGGAGCAATTGTAATAAGATAGGCAATAAATTTTTTGAAATTCTTTTTAATTCATGATAAATTATAATTTAATTTAAATGTTAAATTTTATTGAAATATAATTATTTTTGATTTTATATTTATCTACTTCTGATAAAAGCAAATAAAAACTTATTTTTGTCTATCAAGAACAATTTTTCCATCACAGCAAATTACAAGCTAGTATTTGGCAATGCTGGCTTTACGAAAAATAGGGAATACCGCTATTTGGATGCAAAGGCTAATTGCATTGACTTTAACGGTATGATAGAGGATATAAGTAATGCTCCAAAAAATTCAGTAATTACTCTACAAGCATGTGCACATAATCCTACTGGTTATGATCCAAACAAAGAACAATGGAATCAAATCGCAGATGTGATTAAAGAAAAAAAATTATTCGTTATTTTTGACAGTGCATATCAAGTAAATTATTTTTACATTATATCATTCATTCGTAGATAACTTATTTATCTTTAGAATTTTAAACTTTTAGGGTTTTGCTAGTGGAGATCTAGACAATGATGCTTATCCTATAAGAATGTTTATTTCTCGTGGATTTGAGGTCATAATTACCCAAAGCTTTGCAAAGAACTTTGGCTTGTACAATGAAAGAATTGGAACTATTATTATAGTATGTAATACCCCGAAAAAGATTGCGGAAATGAAATCACAATTTACTTTGATTGTCAGAGGAATGTACAGAAATCCACCAAGTTATGGAGCTAGAATTATTTCTACAATACTGAATGATCCAGATCTTTATGAGCAATGGTACTTGTAATTACTTATAATTATTCATGATAAATAAATTTTATATCGTAAAATGTTTGTACTCAGTTTAAAAATTTGTACAGGAAATCTAATCTTAGGACAATGGCTGGAAGACTAAAAGAAATGAGAAAAGGTCTTTATGAAAGGTTGAAGGATCTAAGAACTCCAGGTTCTTGGGAACATATTATTAATCAACTTGGAATGTTCTCTTATACAGGTCTTAATGGTAGGTTGTAATAAGTTTACAAAATAATTTAAAAATAAAAAAAATAAATATTACTTATTTTTTTTTTAGAAAAACATGCTTACAATTTAATAAAAAAGTATCACATCTACTTATTACGCAGCGGGCGCATCAATATGTGTGGTTTAAATGAAAATAATTTAGACTATGTAGCAAGAGCTATCTACGAAACTGTTACTACAATATCATAAGCTAAATAATAAGTGCTAATTATAACGTATCAAGCTTATCCGTTATAAAGCGTCAAAATCAAATGTGATTGAAAAATATTTGGTATGAAAATATTAACATTTTTATTATACTCGCACTGGAATTTGGAAATATACAGAGTGGGAAAGAAGTATGGAACCGTCTAAAAATCTCGCGGGATTTACAAAAAAAAAAAAAAATAATGAAAAGAGAGAGAGAGTGCTAAACATCTCCCCTACTAGCCGAGTTAAAAGTGTGTTTAACGTTACCTCCGTCCAACACCTCGCGAATCGCGTCAATCATCGATCTACCATTCCGTAACTCGCATTGCCGCTCCGAGAAGCCACACCCAGTTGCTTTCAGGGGTTGTGGCTTTATCAGCTTTTCCAACATTTTTTGTTCAGCAGAGTCGATCAAGCTGAGTGGTCGGTATACTGAGGGCGAGGCTGGATCTCCGTTTCCTTCACCGATCAGGACTAGGATTTCTAGTCTTTTGTCGTCATTTTCATTATTCCTCCTTGAAAATGTTCCGCATAGTCCCTTCTTCCACGATCGCTGCTAGTCCTCGTATAACTCGTGAATCCCGAGCCCCAGGAGACCGTGTCCACTTTTTCGCATAGTTATTTCTATTGCGGCTTTTTTCCAATCGATGATCGAAGTTTTCAGCTTTCTTGCATGTTCTTATGTTGCCAAGATAAAGCAACCGCGTTTTATTTATTTCGGCGTCCTTGCGCGAGTCGTTTAAGTTTTAAGCACTCGGCCGCTTGGGTCTGACGATTTCGTGCGTCTTAATTTCTTTATGAAAGATTGAAGCATCTAAGAACTCCAGATTCTTGGGAACACATTGTTAAGCAAATTGAAATGTTCTCAGGAATTAAAGGCAAGGTATATAATGAGCCTACAAACTAATTTAAAAATAATAAAAAAAAAAACAAATATTACATATTCTTTTAGAAAAGCATGTTCACCATTTAATAAGAAAGGATCACAGCTATGCAGTGGACGCGTTAATATATTTAAATGAAAAAAAATTATAGAATGTTCCAATTACCTTTATAAAAACAAATTTAAGAAATTTTTATAGCTCGTAACGGGGCGAAGGATAGAAATGGAATGCGTAAAGAAAAACCCTTTATTCAAAATTTTTAATTCATTTTGTGCCTTTATTGATTTTTCTATAAAAATTGTTTAAATGTTGTACGAATGCTATATTATAAGTTTCTTATTAATTTATAAATTCTTACTAAAATATACAATAAATACTAATCTAATTGGCAACATTACATACAAATTGGCAGTGTTACCCTTACATATTTCGTTAGAGAGTCTTTTGCATTGTATATTGTATTGTCGTGTAACAATCTATATAATATTAACATTCATATTTACTTTTACCCGATATTATATGAGAATAACTATTATATATCATTATTCGTTAAAATTCTAAAATCAATACTTTAAAAAAATGTTTTCTGGCACCTCAGTAAATGACTAATATAAAACTTTTTCTGCTTTAAGAAGTGCCCTGGAACAAATGACTAGTACAGACACATTTTTTATGTGTTCAAAGTCCCTTCTTTCTGCATCTTATAGAATGTCGTTAAAAAAAATTATGCTGTTGGACAGTGAAGGTTCGTAATAGCGTAAAAATAAATAAATGGGATTTTCCTCGAAGAATATTTGTGAAATTTTTCTAAGCAGATCTTGACAATCGATTTTTCTCTAAAACAACAGTTGTAATCCCTGTTTTTCCCAGTTTACTTGTTGAAATTCAATGGCTTATTAATTTTAATGTACATAGCGTATTAGCACGATCGAAAAATACATAGGTTATAGTGAAAATTAGTTTTTCTCAGCTATATAAAATACTCTTTAATACGAATAAGCTACCAGTACGTAAAGTATATATATATACACACATTCATACACGACAGTTAGTACGCGTTTGGTTACATTTATGGCACCAATTTCTTTTCGAATCATTGCCATTCTAATTCAGAAGCTTCTTTTGAAAAGCATCCGTCGGAATCTACGAGGAGATCGTTGTAAATTCATCTTAATTATCTTCATTGAATCCTATGCGTCAAGGAGCAAATACATTAATTAGTCCTTGCTGCGTATCTTTTAAACCTTTTGCGGCAAAACGTTGAGCTTTAAGCCTGGAGAGGGGCTACAAAATCCACAGTATCCACCGCACTTCCCAGTGACCCGCTGCTCATCCTAAAATGGACAATTCGCGCATTTAAGGTAGCTCTTACAAGCGTTGATTTGGATTACGAGTTGCAACTCACTAGTCGACTGATAATGGAGTAGGAGTTCTTTTGTCTCGGCCAGTGAACCTCCGGTGCCAGCATCAAATTAGTACCTCTCAAGTCGATTCCAAATCGACCTTGAGGACAATTTACTTTGCTGTAGCAATCGCCAGCTCTGCCAAATTCAATGTTGTTCGTACCCATGTTTACGGAAAATCTGTAGTCGGTGGCTGCGGAGAGAGCAATTCAAAGATTCATTTATAAATTCACATTAGATCGATGCGAGGCCTCTTACCGATGATGTGTAGGGTATGAACGTTAATTCGCACCCTTTTGAACATCGTTCTGCCAGAGATTTCGGTTTTTGTCATGCAATCGCAGCTGTCGTTTCTCCTGCTGTCGAAGGGGCAAGTGTGAGGATCGCGGAGCCTGCAACACAAGACATTAATGGCATTATTGTCGGTTGATTACAATTATTCATTAAATTTCTAGCTGCCAAACATTAATTGCTTTTCTAAAGACTAAGTAAAATTCATCGTATTTCTTAAAAATAGCGGATTCTCTCTCAATGCGCCATTCCCATTAGCAAGGCGAAACTCGCCCAGGCCGCGTTCGAAGCCCGACGCGGAGATAAGTGTACCGTTTGTCGTAAATCTCGGCATAGTTCTCTCGCTCGCCCTTGGGCAGGGTGAGGTACTCGAGGGGCTCGGAGCTCTGCATCCCCTGGCAGTAGATCCACATGTACATGCCGCCGACGAGCAGCCTGTACTCGCCGTCCCGGTCGGTGTTGAGTCGGCTCTGGATCTCGAGGCAGGAGGTCGGGCCCGTGCACGGCTTCTGATTGCACTTGCGCTTGCGCTGGGGCCGGAGACTCGCCGGGCAGTGGCGCCGGCGGACCTTCCTGCCGTGGAGATCGTAGCAGGAGAGCCGCCTCACCTGCCTGCCCTTCCGGCCGCACGGCTGGGAGCACTACAAGAGAGGAAGAGGCGAACGCTTTACAACGGGGCTCCTCTGCGCTCGAGTTTACCTGCGCGGCGCGGGGCATTACTTTTCTCCAGCTCGACGGCTGCCAGTAGAACATGTCGCCGCAGACCCGCACCTTGCAGAACTGCTCGCTCGGCGGCTTGTCGCCGATGGAGCAGCCGGTCACGGGGCTCGGGTCCAGCCAGCCGAACTCGTTGATGCGATGGCAGGTGACCTCGCGTCGCTTCACCCCGTTGCCGCAGCTCGCCGAGCACTTGAGCCAGTTCAAGTTTTAGTTAGTTTATTATATCGACCGGTCCGCTTTTGCTGTTTGCATTGACTTACTTCGCTCCAGGAGCCGCTGCGCCATTTGTAGGAGACGGCATTGCGCGAGCCGTAGCTGTAGGCGCAGGGAGGTCTCTTGCAGGGCCGAGAGTGCATCGGCTTCTTGTCGGAGCAGTCGCTGTCGTTCAGGATTTCGCCGCGTAAATCTTGGCACAGGATCTCGCGGTGCTGGAAGCCGTCGCCGCACTTCACGTCGCACTGTCGGCAAACGAGTCAGGCACGAGTTAAAGCTACAACTTGGAGTTTAGGCCTCCTATTGAAATGAGACGCTTACTTGGCTCCAGCCGCCTGGGATCCATCTCGGGCACTGGTGCTCGTTGCAGACGACCATGTCCGCGGGTCGTTCCTTCTCGTCGCAGTAGTCCTCGTTGGGCGCTATTTTATTAGTCTCCACGGAGATGCACTTGACGATTTGATTGGCGAATCCACCGCCGCAGGACTTGGAACACTAGACGAATTTTTAAAAAAAAAACGACTCGCTCAGATTGCAGCTCTGCCAAGGCAATGATATCCCGTATATTGCTCAAAAACATTGCTCACCTCTGTAAAACCGCCGATGTTCCACGAGTACCCGGAGCGGAATGTGATGCGATGACTGTCGACGTCGTTCTCATGCGGCAGATCGTACGACGGCAGGTTCGACGAGTACGTCACGGGCGTCGTAGTGGTCTAAAAATGAAAGTTGAATCGAACATTTAAGAGGACGAATACAGCTAATACAGAGTGATTATCCAACGCCTACCTTGGCCGGGCAGGGCTCGAGCCCGCAGCTGATGGAGCTGATCGGCCTCGAGGCAATATCGCAGTCCCTGCTGATCGATCCGTTGGCGAACTTGCAGTTGATCATTCGTCGGCGAATTCCGTCGCCGCAAGTCGTCGAGCACTGAACGAAGGGACAGACTTCGTTATTCGTTCCTCGTCGACAGCTAAGATTTCGACAAGCTTTCGAGGTCCGCATACTCACCGAGTTCCAATCGCCGGCCTGCCACGTGGCGCAGGGCCCGGCGTCGCAGCTCTCGGCGATGCTCCTCGGCAGGTTCTTGCAGAGGTTCGGATGCACCACGCGGTTGTCCACCTGGCACCAGTACGGCCGCTCCCTCTTGCCCACTCCGCAAGTCACCGAGCACTGCAAAGGCAACGTTCGAATTTAGAACTCTGTCGTTTTATCGAGCGATTTTAAGGGCAATCACTTCCTCTCTAATCTATACTCTTCGAAGTAGCATAATCAGTCTCGGCATCGAGCCAACAACAAAGGCCAGTCGAGCGATCGAAATGAAATCGCGAGCATTTGAATTTAGAAACAGGCTTGGGGAGAAAAAGAGGAGCCAACTGACCGAGCTCCATTCCCCGTACGACAGCTTGGGGCAGGACTTGTGCCCGCAGGACTGCCTGACGATCTTGCCGTCCGCGGGGCACCTGTCCTCCGGCACGCTCCGGCTCTGCTTGTCGACGCAGTCGGCCGATCGGTACTGGAAGCCGTTGTCGCCGCAGGTGACGGAGCAGCCGCTCCAGCCGCCGTACTGCCAGTGCGCGTCCCGGCAGGGGCCCACGCAGGCGTGCCGCTCCGACGGCCGCTCCAGGTGGTAGCAGGCGTAGGAGGGCACCGGCCGCGGGGACATCGACGGGGACAAGGAGCGGCCGCGACGCTGCAGGGGCACCTGCACGCAGCGGTACCGCACCAGCAGCGTGCCCGGGCCGCAGTGACTCGAGCACTCGGTTCTTGAGTTGGGGGCTTCCTGCCACCTGGAAGCGAAGCGGAATTTAAGTGTCGGGGGGGATAGGGACCTTAGTCTCGTGGCAAAAGAATCTCGTTCCCGACTTACTGAAGTTCACAGTGATGATTGCAAGTTTGACTCTGTTCTCTGGGCGTTTCCCTGACTGGGCAGTATTCCTTAGGCACGATTTCCTTGCTCTCGGCCCCTTGGCAAATAGCTCGCCTGAAGGTCATGCCCTGGCATATGCGGTCGCAAGCCGACCACTCGGTTAACAGCCAGGTGTACTTGTCCAGAATTTTCTTGGGCACTGTGTACTCGTACGAAATTTGAGGCGGATACACGTTACCTACCGACAGAACCTAGAAAGGCAACCTTTACATTCTGCATATTTCGATTTCAGATAAGGATATCTTTCAAAATTAGTCGCGGTAAGCAAAAAGCAAGTTTTCACATGAGAAGGAAGAACCTCGCGGGCAAAAGCTGTACCTCCAAAACGAGATCGACGTGAATCGGCCTGGAGCTATTCAGGCGCTCGACCACCTCGTCGGGTCCGCTGTACTCCAGTGTCACACCTGGTTGAATGATCACCTTGCGATGCATTACGGTGAAATTACCGTTGAGAATGTACTTGCCGTTTTCTTTCAGGCGAACAACTGTAAAGCAAAGATTGACATTAATCGGCAAAGCCCGAGCAAACTCGTTCCACGTGCCTCCGACGCCAGCTGAACCAGGGACGGAAGAAGCGTCGCATACGCATAAAGAAAGAAGCAGTCACCGAGATAATTGCTGTCGTTATTAGAGTTGTTCCATCCGTGCTGCCTGACGTCGATGTAGCTGCTACCGGCCGGTATCTCGGTGACCCTGGTGTAGCCGTACTCGCTGGCGTTGTACGAGCCCGTGATCCTCTGGCAGGTGGAGTTGTCGCCGCGGCAGACGCCGCAGGTGTCCAGGGCGGCCGTCGAGTTGAGCATGTGGTCGCAGCCGGCGGGCTTGCAGTAGCCGTTCACGCAGATGTGGAAGGTGTCCGGGCCGCAGGGCGTCCCGTCCATCACCTTGTCCCGCAGCAGGTAGTACTGGTTGCCCGCCACCTGGCAGAACAGCTTGCAGCGCTCCTCCGGGTGGACTGCGCGGGGCGATTGCTTTTCTTTAGGATCGGTTTTTGGATAGGCGCGCTGGCTACTTACTTCTGGTGTATTTGGCGTGCCACTTGACGCTCTTCGTCACGTTGCGGATGCTGCGGTTGTCGTTGTTGAACGCGGCACACTGCTCCTCTCTGCAAGAATTTTCGAGGTATTTATCGAGAAATCGCTGCCGCCGCGAGAATCCCTGACTTCTCACCTGAAATCCGTGGAGCCGGGCGGGCACTCGTCGGTGTTGCAGCTCCTGTACCTGACCCTCTCGCCGACGCAGTAGTTGCCGCCGTTCTCGGGCGCGGGACTGTCGCACTCGCGGTACTTCTTCTTGATGCCGCCGCCGCAGGTGCGCGAGCACTCCTCGTAGGCGCTCCACTCGCCCCACTGGCCGTGAACGAGCTGGAGGTTCTCCTTGGAGACGCACTCGCCGTGGTGGCACCATTTACCGCGGCCGCAGACGGTGCCGTCCGCCCAGGGCATGTGCTGCGTGTGGCAGCGCTCGCTCTGGTCTTCCGAGTACCGTACGGTGCACCACAACCTCTTGCATACTGCCTGGCCGGTAACGAGCAAGCTTGTAGGTTACACCATTACGGCGCTCGTCGCGAGTCGTTTCGCGGCCGAGTGACTCTCTTAGGTTTTCTCCCGTCGTAACTTACCTTCGCTCCCCATGTGCGGGCAGATGACGGAGCCCGCGCCGTAGACGAGCTCGCACTGCTGATTCTCCGAGTAGTCCTCGCCCGGCAGCCGGTTGCCGTAGGCGCGGGAGATTATGTTGCTCGTCTTCGGGTTGTCCCGCAGGCAGTAGCCCAGGCCGGCCCTAAGAACGCGCAAACTTTCTCTCAGCCGATTTTACTTTTTGCCATTGTTGTTGAAATAATTTTTTAACGCAGAGGCTGAAAGAGATTTTAATCCTCCGAGTGCGCAATGCACAGCAACGAGAAGGCGCAAGCGTCTCTTTCTCGTAATCAGTCTAGTTTCCTAAATCATAAAACGTCCATTCGGCCAAAAATAAGCAGCAGCCTCTTGCGAAACAGCGCTATCAGGCTCCGCGCAGCACGTGTTTGCGGCGGCTCTCTCGCAGTTTTACTAGCCTCAAGCTCTTTCTCGTATTAGCCCGGCAGGAATAGCAGGATAAAATTGGTCGTGGTGTTCCTATTCTCACACAGAGAATTCGGAGGGGGGCGAGAGAGAGAGAGAGAGAGAGAGCTACTTACTCGAGGAACTCGGTGATGTAGTGTCTGGAGCACTTGGACCACTTCCAGGGCTCGGTGTTGACGCCCAGCATGCGCTGCATGATGTTCTGGACGGCCGAGCGGTCCTGAAAGCGGGCGCACACGTGGTCGTCGTCGTGCGGCGCATTTAACCTGCAACCGAGAGCCGGGCCGGTACGTTAGATTCGCGGAAGCGAGACGAGAGGGCAATTTTGCGCCTTTCGCTGGAAATTGTCGAGAGACTTTGACTTTGGGGAGGCGAGCCGCGCTATTTTCGGTGCCGCTCCGAGTGGCGTCGACTCGTCCGCGGCGAGTGGATTGAAAATCGGACGGCTAAATTAGCTATTAGAGGAGGCTAAGTGCGGCCCTCGCGGAGCTTTGTTTCTCGCTTTGCGCTCCCGGTCCTTTGGTTATACTGTTTTCTCGTTTCCAGTGCAAATATTCGGCTAGCTTTCATGTAGCTACCACACGGAAAAAAATCCAAACCAAAAAATTCATTTTTTGTGAAATAAAAATCTCATTTTCTCTAAAAAGTTATAAGTTCTTGTAAAAAACGGAAAAACTCCTTTTTTTAAATCTCGATATAGCGATTTTATGAAAAAGTAGAAACACCTTTTTACCGATAGGTGAAAATTTTGTTTTAAAAACTTATAACAACAAGCAACTGATTTCCGAGGTTAGCTTCGCTCTTTATCATTGCACGGGCAGTTTATTCACGAGGAGATTTTGAAGTGCATAAAATGACAGATCAATTTGTGAGGGATAAATTGAAGGATTGGAAGATGCAACATTTGGAAGAAATATTTTATGGTAAGTAAAATATGAATGTTTTATTATTATAACCCAACCAAAATTACTACAGAAATAATTAGTTTGATCATAAAAACCCAGAAAACTTAGGTTAGTAATGCAAGTTTCCGAGAAGATTATATAGTACATTCAGATTTGGTGTCCAATGACCAAAATGATTATTTCTTTAGTAATTGTCACCGAAAACGGGGGAAAATAACTTTCCACGCTTGTAGAGGGGTTGGTGTGGTTGATTGGGTTATCTTTTACACACTTCTTTGTGGTTTTCGTGCGCGCGAGAAGAGATTTCGCGTACGCTATACCGGCCGCCGAGACGCACTCTTTTTATTAAGTTTTAAATACATGAAGAAGGCTTAAACATAATATGTTGTTATACAAAATTAATAAATATATCTTGTTTTATAGAACAACGAATTGACGAATTTACCTTTTTAAGACTAAAACCTGAAAGCATCAAGGAGATAATTAAACCTTGGGGGGACCGAGAAAAATTTGAATACAAATTTAATGAATTTATTAATAGTTCTAAAGAT
>JAWWEM010000054.1:4443297-4454555 GCA_035582935.1 Ormyrus thymus | reverse complement strand
CATCTGGGAATTCGGGATAGACGAAAGTATTCTAAATAGTACATTGTGCAGCAAGGGGAAAAAGTAAGCTATTTCTAGCGAGGGCGAGTTGTTCTGGACGAGTTGGAATAAGTACTTTATACTGTCTGTGTAATTTTTCAGATATTATTTTAAAAAGTATATTATTTTTGTAAAATCATTAGGAAAATTCTGAATATTAATGAATAAAATAGACAGTTGTTCCGTCGCAAATATTTGGTCAAGTAAAAGATATCTGAAAGTGGTTTATTTATTTGACCAAATAACTAGAATAATGACCTCTTGAAATCGTTTCCCACTTAGCAGACATAGAACGTAAAGAAGTGAAAATACTTTGGTATTTTAGCGAATCCGGGACTTGGACTTCTAATTATACAATCTTTTTTAAACATCTGACGACTGAATGCTCCAGTATTTCAGTAAAAGCTTTTATAAGAAATTCGATTTACAAATTGTCCTACATAAGTTTGTATATAAATTCCTCGATAAATAAAACATTTAAAGTACAATATCTTTATAAAACACCGTGAATAATGAAAAGTTTCCGGATTCTCCCCCCCCCCCCGTGAAATTCTCGCTCGTTTCTCTCGGAGCGCGCGATTCTGCACGGGAGGACAATTCATCTCCGAGCTGCGACTCTGTCGCGGCTCCGCGATGATTAAAACCCATTCGCACGCCGCGTCTGATTTAATTAATCGTCCGGCGCAGGCGCGGGGTCGCGCTTTAACGCGTCGCGCGAATAGATAATAAACCCCCTTTTCGCGCGTAAATTTAAGCAGCGCGGCGCGGAGAGAGGGCAGACTTTCGAGGCGACGTATACTCACATGTGGCCGATCTCGTGGGCAATGGTGAAGGCGGTGGCGAGGCCGTTATCCTGGACGATGGTGCAAGACGCGTTGGGCAAGCACATCCTGCCGAGCTCCGCCAGGCCGAGAGTGTCGCAGAACTCCTCGCTGCCTTTCATGTGGCATAGGTTCTCCCTGGGAAAGAAGAAAGCTCCGTGGGGTTATGCCTGTAAAATTGATTTACGCGTGCTTCGGCACAATGCACCGACAGCCCATTCGGGACGTAATGTTTTTCTTCGGCGAGCGCGAAGAGCTTCGCGGGTATTCTATGCTTTGACGGCGGGATTAACATTTTTTTTTTTACAGCTGCACTCGCGGGAATGAAAGCTTTGCTTTTCAATGGAACTTTTTTTCACGAAGGATGTTAAATTTAGCTTTGAGTACTCCAACCAGATGCATTTTACGCTCTCTTACTTTTTTTTTTATTTTTTTTTATTGCCTCCTGTTACTCGAAAATAAGATTCTAAAACAGTTTGTCTATCGCGACACACTTGTGATTCGCGGCAGCGAATTTGACCGAAGCCGGTATTACGGGACGAAACGCGAAAGAGCGCTCGCTCTCGCAAAAAGGTTATTTTTGCGGCTTTCCGCGCGGCCGCTAATGTTTGCATTACTCGGCCGCGAGTGTCGCTTGCGCACACATATATATATATATATTGTTACTTAAGGGGCCTTTAATTTTGGCCGCTGTCGTGTTTCGTTATTGGTCTTCCGATGTAAGGCTGTATTTTACGCTGACGTTTATAGCTTTTTGTTTTGTTTGCCTTGTTACTCTTTTCAATGCGAATTTTACTACTCCCGTCGCTCTCTCTCTCTCTTTCGAGAGCCGGGCTCTGGAGTGAATTGTTTATAGTTGGACGAAATAGATACTTGCGCGCCTCTGAGCTAAGCTAAATGCATTGTCTGCCTTGTTTACGCTAAATTATTTACGCTTTATGGGAATTCCGTTTGAATTGTGAATCGCGCTATTCTTGATCTACAGTGTTATATACATTGGAAAGCAGTGCTTGAATAATTTATTGCTCGAATTAATTTCTGACTATATTTCCTAAATTTAAAAGCGCTCACCTAATTCGCTAATATAAATACTCGTGCGCGAATGAAAATATTTTCCAAAACTACTCGCGCAGCCGTTAAAATATAGAAAACTCAAGCTACAAGATTGTCGACCTCCAAAGTAAGCTTACAAACGTCAGAGATTAGTGGGCGATTCGTTAAAAAGCGACGCACAGACGCAGTGCGAGGAGAGGCGAGATAGCTTTTGGCAGGCGCCCGGCGCCTCGAAATATGCTCGGTATCAAACCTGGTGAGTAGCAGTGCCATGTCGTGGTGTTCGGGCGACGAGTCGTCGGGATTGTTGAGCCTCTGCCAGTGGCAGAACTTCCGCTGCATGTCGTAGGCGTCGATGCCCAGTCGGCCGCTCTTCCGAACTCCGAACGTCATGTTTATCTGCTTGATCTTGATCACCGCGATGCTTATCGGGTTGCCGATCGACGGGTCCTTGTGGATTCGCGATACCTAATTTGCGGGAGGATCGAATGTTTTGGCGATTAGCGGTGGCTTGAGACAGGTGACGAAAACACGTTGCCGCGGCTATAAATTCACGGCGAGTTAACTGCTTGTATTTATAGAAGGTGGCAAATAAATAAATTAAATCAGTGGACTGACTGCCGTTTATTTTTTTAAACGCGGTACAATTATTGTCGCGCATTCGCGGCTTTTTAATGAAACATCAGAGGGATTTAATGAAAGATGGAGTAGCTCGCAAATAAGTAATTGAGATAAATGTTATCTGTGATTAAGCAGAATCCCTTGAGGCTAAGGAATTTAGCTAGAAATCAATATCGTAATGGTCTTATTAACTGATTAAGCTATTCTTGTATCTTTGTAAGTAAGAAATTTTGCCGATGAAAGGGCATTCAGAAGCCGCAGTCCTTTCGCATACACAGACGGACATGGGTGACTTTATGCATGCAGCCAATCTGATTATCGATAGAGGTTAAAGACAATTAATTAATTAGCGGAAAAAAGTGCAGAGCTTTCGTATCGGATAAACGGCAGATCGACGTAACGAAAACTGCAGCAGCCCTTAAATAACCAAGTCAAAGTTATCGAAGTTTGGAGCCGCGAGCTTCGGGAATGTTATACTCGAGAGGCAATCTGCATAAATTAGGACGGCGGCAATTTGTTTTCGTCGAAATCTCTCTCTCTCTCTCTCCATACGCACCATGTTCATGAGAACTAAGATGTAGCTGGTGAGACCGGATCCGTGGTATTCTATCATCTTAGCGTCGGCCACGACCATTATCTCGATGAAATATTCCTTCGGCAGGGCTCGTCGCGAGCGCCAGTTCCCATAAATATCGAGATCGTAGTCCTGATCGCCCTCGAAAGCGAAGCTCCTTCCGCCATCCTCGTCGTAGCTGCGAGCACACGCGACGAGTATCTTGTACAGTTTTTCCTTTTTTATCTCTCTCTCTCTCTCTCCCTTTCGGCTCGTTCGTTAGGGGAACGCTGGACGCGAGTCGCTCTTATCTCCGGCTAAGCTCTAATCGCGATTCCGCTGCGTTTAGAGTTACGGGCTTTTTCGGCGCGAGAGAGTCGAGTCTAATTCCGAGCGTCGGTTTGTAGGACTTTAATTAACTTGGCACGCGTGAATTAGAAAAATATTTATTTATGAGAAAGTAAAGTGTCGGGGAAGTGAAAGAATTTCTCGAGCACTGAAACGGCGTACGTTTAAAATACAGGAAATGAGAAATAGTCATAAATCTGAGGGAAGTAGTAGCGAACTTGGATGATTTACTGCGGGCATTTTTTGAGCTCAATCCTATTCCGTGTAACGCGCTTTTCGAGCACGAAACCAGAAAAAATATTTTCGCCACAGAGAGACGGAATTTCTTCTTTCGCAATGAAGTATAGCTTCGCAACAGTAATCGGTCAATCCTTTACTACGTCGACTCGATATATAAAAAGTGAATTAGCATAAATCAACAAACGAAATCGACGATTATAGCCCGAGTCGCCGTGTCGAAAGCAAGCTCCGCGCCGATGAAAAGAAAGGCAAAAAAATTATCACCTGCCGTCATCTCGGTCTTGCTGCCAGTAAGCGTCGCGTCTGCGCCTCCCGTGTCCATCCAAGTCGGGCGTGTCGTCGTAGGCGATCTCCGAGTCGCCCTCTTTGTTATCTGCAATCAATCGAGGATTCCAATAACTACAATGGAGATACTTCCTGATGATTGGGCGGAACAATGGACGTTTGATCAAGTTCGAAATTAGATTAGGAATCAGGACAGAAAAGCTTGTTAATAAGATGAATGATTGCTTTGTCGTTATCTTGACTTATCGATCTGGTTTTACCATTTGTTGAACTTTATTTCTTAATTAACGATCGCTGCAGTATTTTAGCAGGTAAATTTTGTTGTAAATCAAACAATCCTTTTAATTTTCGTTGATTTAGTGGATAAAATGAACTGTTAACTGAAATCTTCAGGATTGATTTAAGCTTTGATTAAGAAAATTATTACCCAGTGTAAATATAAGGTAATCAAGAAGATTTTCGTTAATAAAAAGGATTACGAGGCTAATATAACAGGCAATTTTATTATTGGCTGAAATCTTATTACCGGCGTCAAGTTTCACCGTTTTGACACGAAGCAGAAACGAGTTTTCCAAAGAGCGGCACGCGGATTTTTGAAATTTACGAGACAGAGTCGCGGGCTTGTAAAACACGATCATTCGATGCTAAACCCTTTCCCCGCTCGCGAAAAGAAGAGACAAGCGCGCCAGTCGATTTCCGAAAGCACGGGAGAGAGAGAGAGAGAGAGATTAACGGGCGACCGCGCGCAGAAATTACGTCCCTCTCCTCGTAATCCAGAGCCCGAAGGCGCGAGACGTACATTACGTTTTGCATAAAGTTTCGTCGGCGCGCATCGCCGAGAGAAGAAAGATTGCGTTACCCGTCCCCTGTCGCGGCGGGGCTAATTTTAAAGCCGGATTCTTTCGCGCACGACGCGGTGACGTAACGATGCCGCTCTCGGAGTCAACCACCTGCTTATAATACGAGCGACGCGCGATGCCGTACAGGTGTTCGATTGCGCCGCGAGAGGAGGAAGATGATGCGACGAGGAGAGGCGGACGATTTTTCGCCGAGGGAAGAGGAGACTCGCCGAGGCCGACGTCTAAGCGGTTATGTAAGAAGGCTCCGGCGATGGAATCAAAATTCTGTTACTTCACTGGTTTAAACAATTTTTTAGGCCGTTTTCTTTTCGGTCGGGTGCAAATTTATAAATGTGAATTTGCATGCGGGTTTAATTAATCGGAAATTTTTTTCGGCGTTTTTTTCTTCTTTGCAACGCTTCGGCAGATTCTGCGAGCTTTATTGACTTTAGATGCACGAGAATTTTCGGCTTCGCCGACAAAGTTTTACGATTGCTTATTTACACTGCATTTTCGTATATTTATTTTATTGCCGGCGAGGGAGCTATTAAGTTTATTCAAAAGAAAGTGACATAATAAGGAAATTAAACGCTTCGCATTTAAGTAATTTATTTGCAGTTTCAATAATAAATAAAAATGTGATTTTTAAGATTAAAATTGCCGTGCTTCTGGAACGAAGAGAAACGTTCGCTCGGAGAAATTCAGGCGGCTTTTCTTGACAGCTAATTGAAACAAGCTGAAAAAGAATGACAGCTCCACTATTTTAGAACTGGATGAAAAATCGCCGGCGATCTTGATAGCTTAATTTCGCGTTTACAGAAACAATTTCCAGTCGTGTCTGCTGACGAGAAGTAATCTGATCCGATGCTATCATTTTAATGTTTGCTCGCTGTCTGGAAAACAGATTAATGCCTCTAGGTAAATTGCTATACAAACGTCGAATCTAGGAGCCTAATTTTAGCGACAAGTTTTCACGCGATGCGGACCATTTCTTCTTTCAATGTTTCTTTCTTTTTTTAAAAAACAAAGTTTCCTCTCTCGTTAAATTAAATTCAAGTAAGAGTATTAAAAGAACTTTTTAATACAAATACAGGGACTGAACGAATCTAAACAAAACTGAATATTGGCAAAACTACGGGAAACAAACAAAACGCGGTGTTATTGAACGAAATCCATAAAAAACCAAATCACCGTGATTCAAGCCAAGCACATTTGTCTAATAGCTACATAAGAGAAGAATCGATGGATTGTTGGATCAGCCAGACGTCAGTGGCCGACCTTTCAATAATAAGCCTCTGATCGGACCGCCGGTCGTTTTTTTTTTCCTGGTACGGTCCCTCTTAATTGGGCATAACGATTTTGCGCGTCCGAGAAGAAGAAGAGAGTAAGCGCCGGCTAAATAATAATCACGTTAATTGGACGTTATTTATCCGTTTCGCTTCTGTCTCGAGCTTCATTGTAAGCGATCGCGCGGGAGTTTTGTCGTCGTCGCTTCTTTTCGGACGATTTAAACGAGATTGTGACGAATGTTTATGCAGATTGGCAATGTTACAAAAGCACGCCACGCGGTCACTGTTGGAAAAGAAGCGCAATGAGAGAAAATTTTGTCTGAGCTTCATTCGGAGGGGAAACAATTTTTTATGATCTATTACTCTCAGGTAGTTGGTTTATTGAAAAATTTATAACGTACGAAAAATTGTGTATCTCGATTCTTCAAACAAGACACTTTACGAGAAAAAATTTGTAATTTTAAAGTACGCAAATAAATCATTATTCATTATAAAAAAAAGAGACGCAGATAAAAAGTGACTAACACGAAAGCTAAACAAAGTATGTTCCAGCCACATTTTACATAAAAATATGTACCTCATTCGCTTTTAGCAGTTGTCCTACATAATAAATTATGAAAAAAGATTAGATTAAATAAAAAAAAAAAACAGCATAATAGTCCATAACGAAGGCAGGACACGGCGGAATTCGAATAAAGCACGGGTCGATTAAGAAGGCAGGAGAGACGAGTCTGGCGAAACCGGTAAACGCAATTATTCAGCCGCGAGCAACTGCTGCTGCCGCTGCCGCAACACGGCCGGGATGATGATATGATGCACACGAGAGGCTTACGCCTCTCTTCTTCTTTCTCCCGCAATAATAATATCGAGAGCTTTCGCGCCGCCGCGCGGCTCTGAATAATACAGTGCTTTTGTCCGCTCCTCGGGTACAAAGACTTTGGCTCCTTGTTACTTGTTTTTTCGCCCGGCCGATGCGAAGATAAAGTAATTCTTATTTATGCCTTATTGATAAGACGTGAATTTATGGGTCTCGCGCGCGGATGAGGCACATTCAAGTACCTCGCTGTTTTTCTGTTTTTTTTTTTTTTTTTTTTAATTTTATACCATCTCGCCGAAGAATTTGAATCGCCGATGAAAGATTCTTAAATATTTTTAACAAAACGATTCAAAATGGACTATCAAATAACAATCTTGACCCCAATTGCGCAACGCAGTCCGCCTAAAACTCCCCGCAACGAATTAGCCCGCCCTCTTCTCGCGCGAGCCGCTTCCTGATCTATCCATCGTCTCCGAGGCAGTTCCGCTCCGAAACGCAGGGAGCGAGGGCCGCCGCCTCGCGACACGCGATCGGGACGAGTTTTCGCGCGCGCGCGCGCCTCCTATATGTAGGCTACCGTTATCCTACGTACGCGCGAGCGCCTCGCTCTTTTCCAACCCCGCGCCGCGCGATCGGGACGTCGCGCCGATCCGCGCGCCGCTCGCGATTTATTGCCCCGCCGCGCGCTTTTCAGGCGCTCGAGGGACGCCTTCCTAAGTGCCCGTCCGCACGAAATCCGTGACTCGCGCGCGCGCGCGCGCTTTCCTCGGGAGGCACGACTTTAATGCGACGATTTTATTGCCGGCACGTAAAGTGTCTTTATTGTTTTAGGGCCTTTTAATTGAAGGGAGTGCGCTTTTATTGCCTTCTGCCTTTTTTATTTTACCGAGTACGGAGAGAAAGGGGGAATGGATTCGTTTCTCGGACCCGGATTAAGTGTGGGCAGAGGGTATTCAGATTTTTTCTTGCATTTCTTGAGTGATTAAACACTCGAAATACCTTCGAGTTTTAAAGAATGTGGCTCGAAAGGCCCATTGTGGGTTCAAATCATGGTGAAGTACGTGCTTGAGGCACCTACTTATTATGTTGAATAAACGAATAATGAAGTTGTAATTTGTATATATATATGTATATAAAACATGTATAATTGATGTAAACTAAAAATAGTAAACAAAGCAATCATCAACGGATTAATCTTTCTGTGATGATACTGGAAATCCTTCAATAATTAAACTTTAAAGGAACTTTAACATGCTTCAAATCTTTTTACCGACACTTATAACAAATAGACCACAAATTGCTTACCGATAACTGCGCATCCGTGACCTCGGTTGCTGGGCTCGTAATCTTCGGGCAAGTCATTAGCCGTACGATTGCTCGGACTCGCCGACGAAATCGTATCAAAGTTCTTGCTGTTGGTGCTCCAGAATATGACGTGCTGCAGCGGCGAACTTTCCGCCGGTTTCTCGCCGCCGCTGGTCCACCGTTCGGTGGGCTTGATGAAGTAGTTCCCCGAGGACGTTCGGATGTGACCAGTCTGTCGAGAGGAGAGCTTCGTTTTCGAGAATCGAACTTTTAAAAATGTAGGACGCCTTCTCGCAACCGGGAGGAAATTGGGAAATGAGGAGCGAACTGATATAAGGCAAATATTTGCAGGTAGGCGTCCACCTACAGCTTGAATTTCTTTAGTAGCTTGGGTGTTTTCTGATAAAACGTTGAATTTTTACTCGATTATGTCATTCGTAAATAAAATAAATATTACTTCTAGAAAAACAGCACATCGTTTATTATACTAATCCCGAATAATTCACATTAGAATATGAAACTGAACTTATTTCGAAGAGTTGACAACTGTCCGAAAATCTTCGTCGACTCTTCCCATCCCCCAAAATCTGTCGCTAAACCCGACAAACGACTATTTCCACCGACCCATCAATCACTCCTTCCAAAAAAAAAAACAGAAAAAAAACCGTAAAAGACCGCGAACCGCGTGTGAACGCGAGCGAAACCTCAAAGCTTATAGCACCCACGATCCTAAAAGAAATTTACTCCGACACTTTTAATGAATGACTTTATAAAATCATTCAGCGCTCTCGAATCTAGTGGAATAGATCGGAGTCGGCTCAGGCCCTGATTTATGGCCGTTAGAGAGAGAGAGAGAAAGCGCATTTTAAAGCGTGACGTCGTCGGTTCACGCTCTGATTCATCCAAGGTCACGTATGTGTGGTGGCTCCCCTCTTTCGCACCGAATGCCTTCGCGATTTTGAGGGAAGCTAAACAACGCGCGTTTTCTCTTTCTCTCTATCGCCTGCTTTTTTCACAGGAGGTTAGCGGCCCGAGCTTTTTTTTTTATATATCCTTGTGATGTATAGCCTGAGTCATGCGCGAAACGAACGTTCTGCCTGTGTGCGTAAGGCGACGTTTTAATGGGCGCGAGTTTGCTTCGCGTGCTTTTTGCCGATTAAAAAGTGGCTCTCGTTCCTAGGGGCTTTTAAATTCGTATCGTATACGCGCCTCGTCTAAATGCGAAATCTCGGAATTCTATTTCGGCCGTCGGCGGCAGGTTCGGCGTCTTATTTTTAGGCGTGCATATCTTGTAAAAATGGCAGATGCAGGCGTTTGCGGAACTCGTAAAGGCAGCCGGGCTTTTTCCAGGAGGCAAATTGAAGAGGAAGACTTACCATTCCGTGGCAGAGGCTGACAGCCACGTCGGACTTGGGATCGCCCTCGACGTATCCGCTGTAGAAGCAGCGCAAATGCGGATCCGGAAATTCGCGCACCGACGTGTTCTCGCTAATGCGCGTTACCTAGAATTTCAATTTTATGTTTTCCGGCTACTTTTTAGGGAAAATTTCAGTATTATTTTCGGAAACGCTTATTTCAAGTCGATGCCGATGAGTCGCGCAAGCTTCTTGAAACGCATATGCTTATAAATCTATGTAGGTTTGCTCAAAAAACTTGGTAGAAAAATTTACGTTGACACATTATGAAGAAACCTTCTTTTACTTGCAATTTTTTTTGTCGCTGCTCATTAGCCGCGTTTAATAATAGGTTGGAAAGAATTCTAGGAAAAAATTCATTAGTATATCCAGGCTTACAAAAATAAACACAGCTGCTATTTTGGTAAGCTCTAAATTTATAATAGATCGATTTTAAACCGTCGAAAATGAAGCGTAACGAGCTTACCGATACTCCTGGAGGCGCGAAGCTACTGTCCTCCGTGAGTCTGAGAAGAAATTTCCGCCCAAAGGCCGTGAATTCGTACTGCGGATGCGGATCCCAGACCTTGCTTTGACTGTGTCGAAAGTGGCCGCTGTGGTGTCGCTCCGCTTTGGAATGTTCGTCGACTGCAAAGATAAACTTGCACTTACAGCTCGTTCTCTCTCTGGTGAGAATAGCGATAAGTGTGCCGAGCAGATTGACCAAGCCAGCTTAGATATTTTGCGTCTTGAAATTTAGTGAAAAAATGACAGAAGTAACCTTTCCGAATTGCACGTAAAAGTCAAGCGTCTGCCTTAACTCCGTTAACGATCGAGCGGCCAGTCGAAACTTTTTTTGGCGCGCGCTGCATTTCATAAGGTTCGTCCACCCCTTATCTCATCTGGGGGCTTTTAATAGATCGAAACGAACGGTAATTGGTGAAAAATGGGTTTTTTAACCCCGAGCCTCGTACGCCGGCGAAAATATTCGTCGTTAAGATAATTGAAAGCATTCAGCTCGATAAGGACGGCTTATCCGATCAATTTTGGTAGCTGCAGCTTGAAAGTGCGCTTTTCTCCCTCGAATTGGTCAAGCTGCGACGCTGAATTCACAGTCGTTGAATTGCGATTATTGCGAAATTTCCAACGGCTAATTGGGAAATACGTTCTGCCGCGTTGCGCAATCGTCGTACGGAGGTATTAATAATTTTTTAAGAATCGCAGAATGAGACATAAATAACAAGTGAATTAATTAAACATGCAAAGCACGCGCATAATCAAAACTTTCTGTTTATCGTCAATACTAATATACTCCTTACGTAACTATTTACATTTTCTAAAACATGTTTATAATAAACCAAAATTTATGCCGACTCGGCGAATACGCAGAAAATCCCCGACGGTCGGCCGCAGTTACATCTCGACGAAACGATCTGCCCACAAAGCAAATCCCGAGTAGCTCGGCGCGCGACTCCGAGCGGCGAGGAAGAAGAAGGAAAAAAGGGCCGCCTGCAATAACGAGACAAAGGGGGATTCCGAGTGAAATCCGCATTGCTCAATACATCGACTTCTCTCTCGCGCCCGTTCCGTCGAGCAAGAAAGCTCTCGTCGCGCCCAGCAGCGATCGCCGCGAGATATTGTCCGGGGGGGGGGG
>JAWWEM010000054.1:4389795-4443287 GCA_035582935.1 Ormyrus thymus | reverse complement strand
AGCCCCCCCCCCCCCCCCGACAGATCGCGGCCCGGATAAAGCGGCGCGTTAGCGGCCGCGAGTTTCCATATTTCATTAGCGGTGCGCGCGGCAGATTAATCGCGTTAGATAAGTCACGAGCGGGCCGCCTCGCGTATCGCGCGCGATCGAGGGGAGAGGATTGGAAAGGCGAGACGGGCTGTTTAGCAGAACGCATCTGCAGCGGCGGTAATGAGTCTTTCGAAATTCGCGACGGGACGCGGAGGAACGAGGCGCGAGCTTGTCGCGAGTTTCGGCTGCTTGTGGGCTTAGTTGACTCGGAGCTTTTTTGTTCGATCGTGAATTTATGACGGTAAGTTAATCGTAAGAGTTCCGGATAAGGTCTGTAATTTATAGAAAAATTTTCTATTTCGATTGCCCGAGGAAATTTCGAATTGGCACACAAAACTAGACTCCAAACGCGATCTATTAAAGGCTAAAAAATTTTTTTTTAACACCGGGCACTGACGAACTTTCCAGAGAGTCAAGTCGCCGCAGGGGCGGATTGAGTTCGGGGGCAAAAAAAAAACGCTCTATACTCACGCGGATCCTCGAAAGAATTTTGATTGGCCTTGGCGAGCACGACGTGCACGGACTCTCCGCTGCCGCTCGGCAGAATTTCGCCTTCCGAGGGACCCCAAGTCCGGTCTCTGATTTCGTCTGGACTCGCGGGCCTGAGGCCCGTCGATTCCTCCGCCGCCTTGGCTTTGCTTGCCGCCTCTGAAACAGTAGAACGTCATTCGTATCGATCACTGGGGTTTTTCGAAAATTTTTCTTGTTAATAATGGCTTAATCGAGTACGTGACAGATAAGTGGAGACTGCCGCTCCCGCTGTAATCGAGGAGCACGATACGAAGACTTGATGAAATAATAAATTAAATCGTTCGTATACATTAATTCAAGCGCGTATTAGAAGTTAATTTAATTACTCAAAACTATCGTGGAATTTAACGGGAGCGCGGAGCACGTGCGGGTCTTAAAAACGGTTAGTTGAGAGAAAAAAGTGCACCCAAGGCGCGCAATTAAATTTTCTGCTTGACTAACCGAACGACACGAGAAATAGTTAGTTATTCAATATCTGTTTACAACCGGCGCCAACAACTACTCGACTGTTATTAACGATCGAAAGTTTTCGGTGCAAGTTTCGCATTATATATATACTTTTGTTGCCGCGCCGACACGAGCTATTAGCATAATCAATTAGTCCGCGGCCGGATTCTTTTTCGATATATAAAAATCGACGGATTACGTCGGCGGCCTGCAGTGGCTGCCTCTTCCAGTTCATTTATTATTCTTGCAAACAGTGACAGCAGTCGGTGGAAAAATTGTATATATACACTGCTGATATCTTTTTCTCTCTCGCAGGCGGCTCGTTTATTTTTCAGCGTAGAAATAAGTTCAGTCTTCGAGGCGCGGATCTATCGGCTATTAGGTCATGCGCGCAAATGGATCTTGCGTACGTTTCCGAATCGAAAAAAATCATTAAGCCGCGCTCGAACGCCTATTTTTACGACGTAACCGTTACTCCGGAAGGTCAGCGATTGACTTTAAACGAGGAGTATTATATTTCAATATGGGAAACCGAGAGAGCCGCTCGCTTCCTCGCAGCGCGATGATTCATCAAAAGGCGGCCCTTCAGCCTTGGCGTAAAAAGCAAAAATTTCGCGCCATAAATCGAATCTCGCCGCGCGGCGGCCTCCGAACCGATGCTGCAGAATTCCAGCTCCCCATTAATCTCCGTTCCCCCGGCATTCTTTCCGGCCGCGGCGAGCCTCCCGCCTCGGGAGTTCAAATAGTGCGAGAAATCGGCCGGCTCAGCGCGTAAATGTATAATAATATATCAAATCGCGCGAGGATCCTCGGCGACTCGCGCGCCTCCGATATGTATTGCCTTATCTGCCTAGCCGCCGAGCGATGATATTACGCGCCGCGCCGACTTCTTCTGGCCGAGCAGCTTTCCGGGAATCGTTTGGATGAAATCTTCCACGCACGGTGTCAGACTTTGACCTTCTTTACCCCCCCTGGAATGTGCGCTGCAGCGCGACGAGGAGAGCGGCTTCTATAGACGTTTTTTCGATTGAGCTTGAATTTTTTTTATTTTGGCAGCAATGCGAAGAGGATAGAATGATAGGATGGTAATGCTACTGTTTTTGAAAAAAATTCTTTTAGTAACAGAAATGAATAATGAACATGCGCGTACACAATACGAGCAATAATTTAAGGAAAATCAAATCAATGGGGGGATAACCAGACCTGAATTCGTAAGAAAAAGCCCCCTCGCAGCGGAGAAAGTTGTCGCTGTCGTTCGATAGGAGTAACAAGCCTGTAGAGGGGACAAGAGAAATGCGGGGGTGAAGCACAATAGCTAACTAGTCAATAAGAATCGACGATAAAAATCGTTCACAAGAGGTAGATTAGATTGCGGCAGATTTACTGGGGCGCGAGAATATAAACCTTAAATTCTCCACGGGCGGCAGGGTTCGCGACAATGGGATATCAACGTAACATAAAATTCATTTTTCCGCGGGGAGATTTTATCGCCACGGTTAAATTTAATAATAACTTCATCGGCCGCCATGAAAATCCAGTAAAGCTACAGCACCCTCGCGATCTACGCAATCAATTAAGAGAATTAATCGAAAGACCTGCGAGATAAAGAGCAAGGGGATTGCAAAATGAAAATCCCGCGACCAGAGCCGGATAAATGTAAAACTGAAAACTGGAAACGCGCGCCTCGCAAGCTCTGGGCTCCGGCCTTAGCGGCATCAAAATTATCGTGCAAGTATAATCTCCGCCGCCGCGCGTTAATAATGACCCATAAGAAAGAGTGGCCGAAGAAAGGAAAGAGATCGCGAGCTTAAATACGCGGTTAAATTTAACTCGCAAAGTTTATCCTTTCGGCACGCGCTTCTCAATTGTTCCGTCAGGCAACGGTCGAACTGTTCGCCCGCTTATACGCGCTTTGCCATCGCGGATGCGTGTAGTAGTAAATCGCCAGAAATAACACGTGTAAAACGCTAATTGGTACCAGACGTACAGCCGCGCCCTTTGTTACTAAAAAAAGAGCCGCTTTTTCGTTTGTTTACTCTGTTCGCTCGTGTTTTTGCTATTTTTTTTTTTTTTTTTCGAGCTCGAGCTCGACTTTTACGAGAGCTACTTGTTTGCGTTCTCGCGATTTTTACGAGACTTTTATATTAGGGAATTGGTACGGCCTTTAGTTGCTTTTTTTTTATTAATCCGCTTGATATTATTAAAAAAATGCGCAATATCGGATCAGCATTATAAAAATTAAAATTCGAAAAAAAATTCAAATTCTCGAGAAAAGAAAACTGTATTTATACTACTGATTTACGGTACGGAGGAGTTCGCCTTGGCTTCAGCGTTAAGCAAAAAATATAAAAGTACGAATTCTAGGCCTCTAGCACAACATATAATAAACCAAGCAAGAAAACAATTAAAATTTCGTACAAAGCGAAAGCGTGCCGGCAAACATTATCGCAGCCACCACCATCGGGCTCAGCAAAATAATCAAGAAAACTTAAAATACGAGCTAAACAAAGTCGCGAAAAACGCGCATAAAGCCGCTCACTGATCGACACCAGAAGTGCGAGCTAACGAAGGGACTATTTCTAGGAGCGGCAAGATTAATCGTCCTCGCGTAAAACGAGTACTCCGGCCGCCGGAAAACGACGCCGACGAAAAACGTAAATCGAAGACAGACGGGGAGGATGCACACATCGACCGGTGCACCGATGTCACAATGGCGCCTCGCCGATTAGCGTCGCCGCTTGTTTTCGAGCCTCGTTCGGACAAAGTTTTCGTTGGGAAATTTCGTTCCCTTCTAATTATCGGGGCCGGTCGCAGTTAATACGCCGCGCTTAATTTTAGATTCGCGACGGGCGGAGAGGAAATTTTTATTTCTGTCTGTGATTAAGCGCCTTCTTACAAGGGGAATAGTTTAGAAACGTCGAGCTAACTGGTTATGAAAAGAATTTAAGCATTCAATAATTTTACGCTCAGTTATAATAAATTTAATTTGCTTTAAAGATAAGCGAAGAAGATTTTAATTGCTGCTCAAAAGTATACGATGTTGAATGCATATGAATTGTGCCATTATCTTCAACACTGATGTAAGCCATTTAAAAGTTTTACGTACTCCGTTAAACTGTTATACTCGATTAAAATTAATATCGTCAGGCCTGCATCCAACGACATTTCTATTTAAAGCGGATAAGACTTTATTACTCGCAGCACCGCCAGTAAACTCTCCAGGCAGCTCGAAAAAGTTACATCGAGCACATCGTGTCGACTTTGAAAAACACCGCGGCGTAACCCGGCCACCGACTTAACACCGATTAGTTTTGTCGTCGCCCCCCAACATCCCGACACATGTCGCCGCCTCGTGTCCGCCGGCAATGTTTGAGACACAAAAAAAAAAATGCCAATGAAAACAAATAAACCGAAACGAGCGGAGCGCGCCGCCGCCGACGAAGTAGCCGACATCGGCGAGTGTCGAAACGGCCGCGCGAACCCGGGCCGCGCGATACCTGACCTACTGGGAAAAATCCGGAGCGCCTCGTCGTCCGAGAGCGGAGCTTGCAGAAAACCAAGACTCGCTGCAACCCGAGACCCGAGCTCCTCCCGATAATACGCACGTCACGTCCTATCTTTTAGCCGCGGCAGGCCTTGGCAGTGACTGCCGACAAAGAATGCATTCTAGGTACGACGGGGATCGGCGTTCGCGGCTTGACTTTGGATTTCCGGCACGTGCGTCGCTTTCGCGGCGGAGCGGGAGGGCGATCCTCTTTCCGTCTGGGGAGGGGGGCGGGGGGACTTTTTCGGGGGAGGCGCCGATGGGACCAGCAGATAAAGGCGCCCGGCGAAATTCACGATGCGCGCGGCTGTATTGAGTCGTTCGTTATTCGATGCCCCTTGCGCGATAAAGCCGCCCGAGGTGGACGTGATTTTTGGGAGGAGGTGCGGCCCGTTAAGTGGATCGTTATCCGAGTTACACGGATTAATATACGCCTGCTTTGCGTGCGGTAATACACCCGGAGGAGTTGATGCCCCCCGCGCGGGCATTCCATTCGAGCCTCGAGTGGGGTGCTGATGGGAAAAAGTGCGCGAGGAATGAGCTAAATGCCGCGACGCCTTCTTTTTTACGGCAAATCGGTGTCGTCGAGCGCGAAAGCTTCGGCGTATCGTCTTTCGCTTGTGGGTCAGCTTGTCGGCGATAATGGGACATTGTACAATTATTATTGGCAGGCCCTATCAACCGCGGCGAAAATAAACTAAAACTTATTTATCTCCCCGAGCTTCGTGTGCGTTATCAATTGTTGGACTGGCGTGTACGGTGGGCAGAATGCTCAGCCTCGGGCAATTATTTCGTACATCGGTACGTACACGCACACACTGCGCGCGTCAATCGGCGCGAGCCCTCCGCGCGCGGGGCTGTCGCTCGGCGTGTACGTAATTGATTCGTCAGGGCCGCATTTAATTGCGCGCGCGCAAGATTGCGGCAGCTGGAAAGTCTTTCTCCGGCGGGAAAAGCGTTTAGCGCGGCGACGTCGCGTTATCTCCGCGCGGCGCGCGTACACGCGCGCGCTCGCGAGACTAAAAATACCAGATTTTTCACGAGCGCCCGCCGAGAGCCGACCAAACTGGTTTTCCGGCCAGTTATCTTTCTCTCTCTCTCTCTCTCTCTGGCTTGGTGCGCGCGCATAGAGGGAACAGGTTTGATTCAGCGAGTCGCCGCGCATCTTCCCCATTTTAAAAGTGCGCGCACCTCGAAAAAGAAGAGCGATAGCGCGGAATGAAAATTCGTGTAGGCGGGAGGCCGAGATAACCCCGGCGAAGGGGGAGGAGATGAACTCGGAGCTCTTTCCCTCGCCGGAATTGGCTCGCGAGCGAATTTTTCGGAGATCCCGGGCCCCGATAGCCTGGGATGGAGTAATTGCACTCGCGGCGAAGATCCCGGCATTTTTACAGCAGTCGCGGCTCTCGATTAGAAAATAATTGCTCGGCCGGTTTATCGGAGCCTCTTTTCTAATTCGATAAGGTTAACGACTTTATTTCGATTTTTCTTTCGGGCCCCGAGGATCGTGCCACAATGTTCGCTGTGCACGTAATTTCGCGATGTGGTAAATAGTCGATAAGATTCGCGTGTATACCTGAGTTATGTGGTAGACGAGGCGATTTCGCAACGTTAATAACGATTATGAAAGAAAATTTTTGCCTCGACACTTTGAATTCGCTGAGGAGAGGAAAATCCTGTCAATTTCATAATGTAATTGAATGGTGCGAGATGTTAAAATGGAAGGTTGATTAAACACTTTATTGACATTTTTCAGAAGTAAATGAGACTTGACGATTCTACCGTATATATACCATTAAGAATCTTTTATAACAGGTAGTCATTCGTCTTCTGTGACATTTAATTAGAAATGGATTGTATAAAATGTTGCTCCTACAATGTCTGGTACTTCTCGTCCACTGTTTTATCAATTACGCTCGAAGAAAGTTATTTGTATTCATTATACACGTTTGAATTCTTTTTCGATGAATTTTTCGGCGAACGAATAGCCATAATATTCCACTCTCCGTACTCGTGCATTTACGCCGTACGCGTTCCCGGATGAGGTATAAATTTTGTTCAGTTGTAAAATTTATCGCGTTAACAAATTCATTGCGCGAAATTTATAGAGTATCGAGCTAAGACTTGTTGATCCAATGCTTTTGCCGCGATATAAAGTAATCAAGTAGTTTAGAAAGCTTGTTCGTACAATGTATTTACGATCTCCATAAATTGATTTTTTGTTCCGATAAAACAAACCTTACTTATCAAACTCTCAGCGCGCATACGTGCATCGAGGTTTTACAACAGTCGGATCGATATTTTATTATCGTCATTATTTCAAAGCTATTTTCAATTTAACGTTAATGTGAAATTACTTAATAAATTTCAAATTCGCGGACGTAATTAACTTTCAGCATACATTCGAGCGACCTAAATGTTAATTATGCGCAAAAATGAATTTAATTAAATTTGCGTTTGCCGAGTTGCGCAATCATGTTAATTGTATATACGGATAATAGAATTAAACAAAGCTAAAAATCTTTCTTGCACATGAGAATTTTAAGAAATAACAAAAACTTAGACATTTAATTGAATGATTTATAATTATATCATTGTTTCAGGCGGCACATTGACATTCGACATAAAGTACATCATCCTTTCATCGCAAAAACTGCAAAACTCACCGTCGCCGTCGAAACGTTCGCCCATCTGCAGCAGGTCCGTTCCGAAGACGGGCCGTCCGCTCTCCCCCGTGGCGTTCCTGCCGGCTTGGCTCCTGTCCATACCGGAGCTGGATCCGGTCCAGAGGACGACGAGCAGCGCCACCAGAAGGAGGATCGCCAGGCCGACGGCGACGTTGGCCAGCCGGTTCGTCGCGCAGACGGGCATCCTTCGCTTCTGTGCCTGAGACTGTGCCGGGCACTGCCCTCGAGTGCGCGTCCCTAAGCCGCGTGCGCCCTGCCCTCACGTGTCGCCCCTGCAAGAAGAAGAGCCAAGCGTCGCGGACTTAGAATAGACGCGGACTGGACTGCGGGTTATTCTTAGGGTTACGCCGAATCGCCGAGGTTTCCGGCGCTCTCGAACTCTCTCGCTCGTTTCAAGCATTTCAAGGTGGCTCCGCGCGGCTCGCTCCCGAAAATCCTCGAGTTTCCCCGCGTTCGGCCCTCCGATCGGCGCTTCGTTCGAGAGAGGACACGCGCCGAAAGACGCGAGAAAGCCAGTGCGCGAGTCGTGAGAAGAAAATTCAAGTCCCACGACGCAGCGCTTCAAAGGCGAACGCTGTGCGCGCTCTCGAGTATTCGCTCTTTTTAGGTGCGCTTAATCCCCTTTTGATTACCGCGTTAAATTACAACTTGTCAAGAGCCATCAGTCTTGCGCGCGCGTGCGCGCGAGTACGCGAGCGAACTCCCGCCCAGCGTATCCGCCTACGAAGGAGAAAAATTCCTCCTCCAATTGAAATCTCGAAAATTAATTCTTCCCTCTGGACCGGAGAGCGTATAATTATATCCGAGAGTAATTAGCGTTAGCGTATTCTTTTAGTTTTTTTGGTACTGACTGCGAGTGCGCGCCACCTCGGACGTGTAATCTGTTTCTTTTGAATTTATTTCATGTATATTTCAAAATTCTACGTAGTCACAAGTACTTTAAAGTGTAAAAATCTAATTGCTCTCTTCGGTACTTACAAAAGAAATGATTGTAAATAAAATTAGGTATTAATGTAAAAAGAATCGTTTATACCGAAACAAAATTGTGTATAAGCTTTTATTAAAAAGAACAAAAACTTTAGTTGCGAACGCCGGATGCCTTTCGAGTAGAAAAAGACATTCATCAAAAAAAAGGGGGAAGAAAAAAAATGACGCAAACGAAGAAAGGATTGATTTAAAAATTGTACCCTTTTCCCAGGCTCCCGCCACTAAAATAGCCGCAAGCCGAGCTACCGAGAAAAATCAGAGCGATCCGCCGCGCAGGCCAATACAATCCCGCGGGTCAAGTCGAGTCAACGAGGAGACCGCCGAGGGTCGCTTTTTTATAATCGAGCGGCGCGTCGCCTCTTATGCTCGCGCGTCTGCGGGCTCTCTTTTGGAGAATTGAATTACCTCCCGAGGGACGATATCTCGAAGACGCGGATCCCCGATCGCTCGTTGCCGGCCGCGCGGCCCTCGCGGATCATCCTTGCCGCGGTGCTGCGCGCATGGACGGACCGACGATCCCCCTCGGGTCCAGACGATCTCTCGGGCGCCGGGCCGCCGATCCAATTAGTCGCTCCCTCGCTCTCTCTCTCTCTCTCTCTCTCCTCCGCTCGCTGCGCAGCTCCTCTGCAGAAGCGCCCGAGACGCTTTGTGTGGCAGATTTGTCTCGGGCGAGAGTCGTCGTGGTCGTCGTCCTGCTCTCTTTGCCGGGGGACGTGTCAGCGGGTGTCGGCTGACGAAGCCGTTTCGCGGGCTGCTCTGCAACACACCACAAGACAGATTGGAAAATGATGGGAGACCTGTCTCTTTTCGAGCTCGATCGCCCGACGGAATGTTAACGAGAATTCGTGCGGCGAAAAAGGTGTTGGTTTTCTGCTTCGACCCTTCTTTTTTTTCATGCGGCACCTCCGTCGTTTCAAAACTTTTTAATGCTTCATTCAATTCAAATAAGATTTTATGTTGAATCTCATTCATTCCCGGCTGATTTGAATATTCGAAACGGTGAATCAAATGTAATGAAATTATGATTGGCGTATACTTTATCGCTTGAAAAATTTATATTCCCATGTATTCATTACAAGATCATTATCGCCTTTATTTAACATTAATCTCGAGGCTACCTCGCGCGATTGGTCATTTTAATTTCATAATTTGCGTTTCACCTGTCTTATTAGCATTCGCCAGATGCATGGAAATTAATTAGGCATCGAAATACGAGCGTGAAAAAGGCAGTCTTACAAAGAAAAACATTTCACAAATTAAAAGCGCAAATGTTTTCGTTGCCGCGCGATTGACGATGATTAATGAAATAACGCTGTCAAGACAATAATAAGCGAATGCGCTAAAACTTTTGAAAAATGAAAAACGCAAAATTTTCACAAAAGCGAAGGAGCTCGAATCGAAAAACGAAATGCTTTTAAAAGTTCGGCAAAGGCATCGGGGAGAGCATAATTACTCGGGCAATTGCCGCGTGCGCGGTTACCAATGGTCGAAGCGTCGAAAAAAGCTCGCCTCCTCCTCGTTCGCCGCTCGCAAAAGCGAGCGCGTCCGTCGAAAATCTCGGCTGCGGCCTGCTAAATTTCCATCGGAAAGTCGTAAAGCCCGCGCCACCGCCGCCTCGCGTGTATATATTTTCCGTCTCGCGGCGCGCCGGCCGGAATAATACAATCGTTCCGATAATCCTTGAGACTCTGGCGCTGCTGCTCTCCGGGGTTGTTCGGCTCTTGCTCTTGGCGCGCGCTGCCAGTCGCTCTCTCTCTCTCTCTCTCTCTCGAGGCCACTCCGCTTCGCGAAAAGAGTGGCTCCTTTGTCGACGGCAGCCAGAGCTTTCACGGAGACGATTGTTTTTGCGGGAGGAGGGGACGACGACGGGCTGCTCCGGCGCTGCTTCTTTTTTCCGGCTGCTCGACTCTCTCTCTCTCTCCCCGTTATGGGATATATTCGCGTACGGGGACGTTTTTTATCCCTCTCGCTCTCGCCTGCTTTTTTTTCCCCTCCGACTGTAAATGGAAAAGATCGCCGCCGCTGTTGCTGCTGCTGCTGCTGCGGCCTGTGTTTGTCTTTCTTCTGTCGGTGCGGCGACGACGATTAGTGCTCGCGCGTCCCTCCGCGATCCTGCAACAAAGACAGAACCGCATATAATACGCTTTATACGGTGTATAAAGCGTCATCTTCGCCTACGCAATTGATTTCGATTGAATATGCCGCGCACTTTTTGTCGACGGGCACCCGACTTCGCTTAAAGCCTCGCCGAGAAAGATTCCGAGATTCGAGACCTGCACGATGGAGGCACACGCTGCGAAATAAACAATTATCGAGGCAATAACTCGTTATCGGTACGTTATAAGACCGTGAAATACGCCGTAAAGGTAATAGCGGCACTCTTCGGCGTTCCGCTCTGCAGTGTACGACGTTCAATTAGTGTTAAATCATTTGCAATTTTCTATAATAGGAATACGCGAGCGCTGAAAGTATTTATGCCGGCGATGACTTGTGCTAAACAGAGCCTCGTAAAGTGAAGCAACTGTTTTAATTCGATATTCATTTTAAATTACAGAAAACACATTTCAATAACCAGCCGATTCAATCGGCTCGTGTTTAATTTGTCATCGGCGGCGAACGAGGCGGAGTACCGCACGCGAGACTCGTCGATAATTACCAAGATTAACCGCGACGAAAGTATACATGCAATCCTCGAAATGTGAGCGCGCGCGCGCGCGTCTTGCAAGCAATTAAGAACTCGTGTTTCTTTTTCGCCTGGGTCAACGAGCCGCGAAGCGATTCTCGGCCCATTCGCTACTAAACAGAGCCCTGCCTTTTTTCGCGCACGAGCCTCCGTATTTATAACCTTTCTCGGGGCGGGAGAGAGAGAGAGAGAGAGAGTTCGAAAAAAGTTAAGCGAGTACAAAATGAATAAGAGTCACCGAGAGCGGCTTTCGCATGCAGCGCGATGCGCGCTCAGGTTTATTAATGCGTTACGCAGCTTCGACGCGCGTCGATCTTCGAAAATTTACGACTCTTTGTTTTGTTTGAGACACATTGCCTCTCACTATAGTGGATTAGTGCGAATCACGTTTGATTGGAGGCAGCTCGAAATTGTTAAACGCTCGTTATCTTGACGTTACTTCAAACGTCCGGGCAACGGCAACTTTTAAATTACACGTGTCCCGAAGAGATAGCGATTGCAGGATCTTATCTTTCGTCGACGCAGCGCGCTTAAATAAAAAAAAAAACCGGGCGCCGGGCATAAAAACAAGAATAGCAGAGACCATAAAAGCTTCTGCGCTAAAAACAATGCGCGCGCTCCTGGCCGCCGCAGCGAAAAAGGAACGATCATCTCGCTCTCCTGCCCGAGCGGCGCGGCCGACTGCGGACGCGATAATTTTCGCGCGCCTTTTGCGAGCCTAGGAGCGAGCCGACGGCGTCCTTAGAAGGCCGCGCGATGCCGATCGCACTCGAATTCGAGCGATTATGCCGACGGCGGCCGATAAATCAGGCGCGTGAGCAAGCGCGAAAGAGACGCATGGGGCACGGAGCTGTCGATCTTCCGCAGGCCTTTTTATCCTGCTCACGCGAAATGAGAGAAGAGCACGTGCCTGGTTTTGTCACCCGTCGACGGGTCGTCTAGGCATTTGCGTTGGGATTTCTGATGTTAAATGGCGCTCCTTTGGCATTGGGGACTTTTTTCGCCTGTTTGCTTGTAAACTGTTTAAAGTTTCGATGAATGATAAAAGGACGGGAAGAAGATTTAATTAGCGATCGTCTTGAATTTTAAAAAAAATTGCGCTTTATAGTGACAGGAGTGAATAAATAAGGCTGCTATTAAAAATATCGGACTGTCTTAGGGATAAGGGCTGGCCGAAAAAGCCATCAACTCAAATTCGAGATCATAAATTATTATTCACTTTTATTATACAGGGATATCCATATATTTGGACTACTTTTAGACACTTTTGTTATGTGAAACCTGTAGCGGATAGAATCGAGAAGAATTTTTAAAACTGACTCCGCTGTTCAAGATGAGGCTGTATAATTTAAAATCAAATAACAGCTGGCTCGTAAAAAATACATTCGAATGCAAGGGGGAACTTCCCATCTATAATGAAGAAATTTAGCTGCCTCCGCAAATACTTTCCCCGGTGTGCGCGAGAAATAACGAAGCGCGCGTTCCGGCTTAAACGTTACTCTTGTACTTTTATTTTGCGTCGCGCGGCGGAATAATCCTCGGCAATTTATATTATATTATTCTCGGAATCCTTTTAAATTAGAATTTCAATTTTTCCGCCGGCGTTCTCGTAAATTTTCGATAAAGCATTTTTTCAACAATTAAACGGGCAAGTTTTTGCGACCTCGCGGCGCGGGATAAATCGGCAGGCCGAACAAAACACCGAGAGTAAATTATGCAGCGCGGCGAATCCTTCATTACAGCAGCTTAGAAAGGATTAAGCACTTAACCGCCATTGATCCCGTGAAATATGATTTTCTATTTTACAATCTATATACCGCCGCGTTGTAAATAAAGGGAATATATTTCTTCTGCGCGCATAATATAACGATCTGATTAATCACGCCGACTTTTATTCTTTTAAGCTAACTCGATTATTCGCTCGATTTATGACGCTCGTAATCGTAGGATCATAAAATAGCGTCCCGCGCGTTTTTTCTAATAACCAAAGTCGATTTTTCTATTCGCTCTCTTCGGCGTTCGCTTAATTTACGCCTCTTAAATTTGACAGAAGCATATCTAAACTCTCTCTCTCTCTCTCGCGAGCTTGAAGATTTACCGTCGACATCCGGCTAAATTGAGCGTTTATGCTGATTGATGGATTCATCTTGGCCGTGAAAAAAAAAAAGAAGACAGAGTGGCAGGGCTAAGAAGATTCCCGGCCGTCGAACGCCTTCGCGTTTTTTCGCGTAAAAAAGATATACACCCGAGGCGACGACGACGCGGCTTAAAACTTTCCGAAAACGATCGTGCGTTTGCAGATTGTTAATTCAAACTCGTGTACGTGGCGACGTAAATAACGCAGGGAGGAAGGAGACGCTCTTACAGTTTGTCGCCCCAGCGCACGAGTCGTAATCCGCGAGGAAATGTTTTAAGAGTCGGGGAACTAGTTCTGATCGGACTTTTAGCCGGAGACGTTTAGTGCGAATCGCTCGAGGATTCGATAAAAATTTATTCACGCGGCTAATAATACGGCTGGAATGATGTTCGCTGTCAAGAAAGTTCGAAACCCGAGGTCCCCGCTAATTTTGAAAAAGAATTTACGAACTGTATCGCGCCGGGCTGAAGATGCGTATCTCGGGTTATTAAAAGCAAAAAAGTCAAAGCCCACCGTGTGCCCGTCTACCGAAATCGTTAGTCGAATGCGAAAGCTCATCGTCGCAAAGTGCTCCCACAGTCAGGACGGACAGGGGGAAGATAGTCCCGCGCGACGTAGAAAAATAGCTCGAGCGAGCATCCGTCATCGTGGCTTCTCTCTCCGCTCCTTCGACTATGACGAATGAAATCCGATTTTGGATTCTCGGCGTTTCGGAGAGGATACGCTCCGCGGATATCTCCTGGGCCAAGTTTGCGGGGAATTGTATTTTAGGCGGCGGGTGCAGCTCTCTCCGTTTTCTCGAGAGAAATAAAAGAAAAAAAAAACGACGAACTGAAAGAGGCGCGAGAATATTATTAATATTGGGAGGGAATGCCGGGGAGCTTTTCATTGTGCTGCACGAGCGGAGAATGTGGATGTGTGCCGCTGGCAGAGTTTCAAATTTCCTGCGTGGCGATTAAGTTTTACTACGAGTGCCGACGTTTCCGGCGATCTTATTTATACGGTTAATTAAATTTTGTGATTGCCACTGAATTAGAAAGTAACCTTTGGTGGGCTCCTTTGCGCAAAAGATATAAATAGTATCGAGTGCATTAGTAAGTTTTTCATTGTTATTATTTAATTAAAGGCTTGAATTGGGTATTGCAAATGTATTATGTGCACTAACGCCTCGAACGAGACGGTGAAGTCTGAATGTGCATACATTTTTAACTGATTAAATATTATTTTACCATAATTATTCCATTAATTATTAAAAGCTTGAAAAACCACAAGAAAATGCAAAAAATTTACTAAGTTTTAATCCAATGTTTATCTTTCTGCATTAAATTACCACCAACAAAAAATGCAATCAACTGTGCGGATTTGAAAAAATTCTCTCGTGCTAACTAATAGATCACATTTTTTTTGCTAGACTAACCTTAATTACTTTTTTTCACGTTTTAACAGGACGACATTTATCACATTAATGGACGTTTTCCAGATTATAGAAACCTAAAGATTTATATTTTCATTAGATTATTGCCATACTGCTATTTATATTTTCCCTACTTCTTCCTCCTTTGTCTAAGTGCTATGAATCTTTTATGGAAAGCTATCTACATTTTTTTTTGCTGAGAGGTATTTCAATCTTAATCCGGAGTACCTCGGTATTACTATACGTAAAATTCCGCAAATTGCTTCTGTACATAAACTAACAAGAATTACAAATCCAGAGGTATCACCAATCTGACCTGCTGCAAAATCGAATAACAGAGTCGCCACGTCAGTCGGGCACAAAAACGAATTTCTCTCGGCGTCGCGTAAACACCGAGAGACGACGAAATCCAGACGTTTACGTCACCCCCGACGCCCTCCGCAAGATCTGGGCAAAATTACGAAGAGTATAAATCTGTCGCGCGGCGTTTTCCGCGAGCGGCGCGGCTAATCGAGCGGAAAGCCCGGCGACGAGATTCTCGCTTTATCGTCGCTCTCGCAACCCGGCGTTAATTGAATCGATTTTTTTCACGCTCGCGGAGATGAGACGTCAGTCGCAATTAGAGGCGATCGGGAATGCGATAGGCGCTAGAATGTTTAATAGGAAATTTATGAAAAGCGCGCCTTTTATCTCGGCTTTTTATCGAAAGCGTTTCTCTCCCCGTGATTAATTATACCTGTGCCTCTTTGCTTTGTTCTTTCCGACCGTCGTTCGGTGCCGTTTATAATCAGCGGTCATTAATCATAGAACGCGGGCATAAAAACTTTTTTTACGGCCACTTTGTCTGGAAGCTCGAAGGTGTACAATTCGGTAATCGAAAGTGATTTCTCGTCGTTTATCGGCGGGTTTATAACAGATTCGGCTCTGGCCGCCCGACGCCCACGACGAAAAGTTAATTAGACGATGTACATCGGAGAGCGACGAAATCAATCACGCGGAGAAGCGCGCCTTACGTAGATCTACATTTGCTGCGCGCGCGAAAAAAGCCTGTCGCTGTATCCGGAATGATTTCATGGCTATTAATCAAGAGATTTGATACACAGCGGTGAATTAATGCGCTGCTCTCGAGATCGTGCCTCGAAATCCTCGCGCAGCGCTTCCTTTTACGGAATCACGAATATACGAATATTAAATAACGTATCGTTGACTTTTACAGGAGAGCGCAACAATCGCCGCGCGGAAACGCGACCCGTGCGGAGCTTTTGTTGCGCCCGGCGGCCGGAATCGAAGCTGCAACAAAGAGGCACAGTTTTCGCCCGGACTGGGGGATATTTATTCGGCTCGGTCCATTTCCCACAGTCCCGATCCGCGCGGGGCAAACAAGCGACTTCTTTCTCGGTTGGAGAGGCCTCAAGTGCAGCGCGCGCACTTCTAACTCGGCCGCTGCGCGCGCAAAAAGGCGCCCGCGCCGCGTGCACAAGGGTCGCTCTATTGCACCCGAGGATGTTTATTTTATCGCCGGCGGGGCTTCGCGCGAGCCTTGTTTTCTATTATTTACCGCGGGACTTGTGAAACTTTTGGCCGAGGGTAAAAAGGCATTTTTCGTATGAGCGATGGAGCGTTGGTGTTTCGTAGAAATGTTAGATTGCCGCTTGAGGACGATTGGGTTTATTAGTTGAGCTGAGGTTTGGAAAGATTTTTAATGGAGTATCAAGAAGCGCGGATGAAATTCAATTTCAAATCTGACTTTGTGCGAATGGAAAAATATGACTTTTTATTCGAGCTCTTTCAGCTTTGGAGTATTGGCTTAAGAAGGTTCTATTTCATATAATTTGCATTTAAAACGATTGATTGAATTTAAAAAATTGACAAAAAAAAACTAGTGGCGCCTTTTAAAAAATTGCAAGTCAAATTAAATAAAAAAATCTATTAATGTGTCATTAATTTGAAATTTACTTGCAGTAAACAGATTAGAATACAAGAATTGCAAGACATATATGGCATTAATTTATTTAGATGGATTCAAGATCGATTACACACATTATTTATAAATGATAATGCAATTGAGAAACCCTGGACTTTGAGTTACTTTGTCATATAATAATAAATGCTTGGAAGAAAGTTAATTTAATTACTGCGGACACGTCTTTATAACTACGATATTTTAAATTAGCACAGATTAATTAATTAAGTAAATACAGGTTTAGTGATTATTCCGTAACAAATGAAGTCTTACAATTCTGCAATATGTTTACACGAATGTGTAGCAGAAAAACGATCCTTATCTCGACTAAGACAGTAATTAATCTATTAGAGACGCGAATCCCTTACGCAATAAACTAACAGAGTTGTATTATCGTTTGTTTCCCGAGCAAAAAGAATGGCATTAATAAAAAAAAAAAAAAAAATCAGATTTCAATCTTCCATTCGAATCGCTCCCTACATTGGCCTGATTAATTAATTTCCATCGCGCGACGATCGTTTAATCATGCGAAATTGCAGTAAAAAAAGCGAGGCAGCACTCTCGGTTTCCTCCCAAGGCGCAGCCGGCTTAAAAACGAAAGTCTCCGGGGGGAGTCTAAAGTAGCCTGGCAGGATTATCGCGCGTATCGGCGCCGCGCGCAGACGTAACATTAGCTTCGGCTCTCTCTCTCTCTCTCTCTCTCTCTCTCTCTCTCACTCTCGGCGCGGCCGATGGACTTGCGGTGGCTGCGCGAGGTCTAGGTCAGACTATTCTCGTCGCGGCGCGCGGCCGAACTCTCGCCAGACGCCGATCGCTGGACGATGATGCGAGCGGAGCACGTGCTGCTGCTGCTGCTGCTGAGAAAGCCGGCAGTGCGCTGGCGTTTTTTGCGAAATTTTGCGCCCCCTTACCTTTGGCATTAGTCGGGAGAATTTATGGCTCGGTTGTGGAGTCGACAAGCGCGTTGCGAGATCTATGCAGAATGCTCCGGGGCATTCGGGGATTGAGTTATTTTCTCGACGATTGATAACCGATAATTAATCAAATTATGCGAGCCGCGCAGAGGCGAAACCATAATCTTCGTGCCAGTATTAAGACAAATTACGCTTAAGCTGCGTGATTTAAGTGCTCGCAGTTCTCGCTTCAATTGATTACGCTCAAATTGATAAACGTGAGATAATTCTGCACTGGTCTGCATAGAAACAATAGGCCAACTATAGCTGCTCGAAAGATTCTTTAATAAATTTATTCGATATCTTTGTATCCCGAGCCGATCGGTCCACCGCTCGATGCCCGTCGCTTATATATTGACTACGACTCTCGCCTAATAAACATCGTCGGGATCCACGGCGCAAAAAGTCATGTTCGCCGTTCCGATATCTCTCCGCTTCCTCAATAAAACGGCCTCTTCTCCGCGAAAGCCGACGGGCGTTACATGGGAAAAAAAGAGCGTCGGAACGTAGCCGGGCAATTAACAGCGTGAAAAAGCGCGCGCCGAAAGCCGCCGCGCGTCCCGACGTCCATTACTTAATAGGCCTATCACTCGCGGAATCATTATTCAAGAGTTTACGCGGCGCCTATCCATCTCCGTCGATTCCTCTCCTCCTTTTGACAGTCTCTTCGCTCGCGACAGCGTCGACAAGTGCAGCGCGCGGCGTCGAGGCTCGTTAAACGCCTTATTAATTATTTATAAGGCCGATCGCGGGGAGAGCGGCACCGCGCGGGTATTTATATATATCCAAGACCGATGACAAAGTTTCGCGAGGCGCACTGCTGGTTCCCTATGAGTTGTTCGCGCCTTTATTGGAGCCTTTCAATCTGTTTAAGGAGGAAAAATTTCCCACCTTGGCTTAATGGATTCTGCGTATAGTATTATATTCGTAAACTTTGTCTGTTGTAATTTTATGTGAGGAAATGACGAAATAAAAGCGGTTATTTCCCTTTTATTACTTGATTATAATACTAAAAGTGACCATTAGGACTTGCTTTTAATACGCGTAATTTAGGATACCGAAGAATTTTAGAATAGAAGCTTTACCAAGGTCTCCTTATTGATGAAATTTGAACTTTGCTTTTTATGGCTGACTTCGGGCCATTTAGAAAGTTTTATTCTAAATTTATACGTTACTAACACTTTTTTCGAACAACCAAATAATTACAGCGAAACTCATTCAAAATTAAATTATGCAATTAATTAACACTTGAAAATAATGCAATAAATTTGATTTTTAAGTCTGCACTCGCATACATTACTTGCGACCTTGTTATTAAATGTTGACGACCTAATTAAGACGGTTAAACAAAAATCTCAAAACACTTATAATTTAATCATCCGATAAAAAAAAAAATTGATCATTTACGCGCACCCAGCGAATCCGCTTATCGCAGCGAAATCTTCGGTAGAGACTAAATGAGAAAAGCGAAATACACGAGCTCGTTAAGCCGCGCTTCGACGTTGGCGAATCACGCGGAAGAGAGTAAGAAGAAAGATGAGTTTTAATTTAAATCCTCGACGCAGCTCCCCTCTGCGGCCGCTGCGCGCTCGCAAAAAGAAAGAAGTAATAAGCCCGTGAGAAAAAATTGATAAATGGACCGAGGTGAGGAAGAAGAAGGCAAGTGTCTTAACATTTCGGAGATCGGCTGTGCCAGGCAATAAAGCGAGAATCAGCTCGTAAATGTTTTGACAAAGCCGTAGGCAGATTTCGAAAAAAAATTTATAACCTTGTTTTGAATGAGAGAGTTTCGTCGGGGCAGCTGCACGTTCGCTCCCAACGAACGGATATCGAATGAAAATGAAAACATTTTTTCGTCAAAAATTGGCGCCGCGTCAAACGAAGCGACTCGCGGCAATAATCTGTTCATTTCCCTCGGCGCGGCGGCTATTTTTAGCCGAGAGGCTTGCAAAAGAGAGATGAGTTATCGGTGTTTAGAATTTCCAAGGTGGTGTGCGATCAATCTTTTATCGAGAGAGAGAGAGAGAGAGAAAAAGAGCCGCCTGGCGCGGTAATTGACGCACGAAACGCGCGACATGCATAAACCCCGCCGAGATAAAAAGACGACGGTGTGCGAAAAAGTGAAGAGTGGAGTCTGTGTACCGGCCAAAAAAAGACCAGACTATCGTCTTTCTCACATAACACATCGTATTTTTGGTGAAAGATATTACGCTCGTCGCGGCTAGAATCTTTTTTTCTAATTATCGAATTCTTGCGATCTCAGAGTCACGCCATCTATTGTATGTACGTTGAATATTAGGATAAATACATAATTACATTATTTATGCAACCAGCACAAGTATACAGGCTATTAAAATAAAAATATTTCAACTAAGAATAAAATATTGTACAGCTTACTATGATTTATTACGTGAAAAGTATGAGCTCTTACAATACGTCCGAAGCGTTCCGAAATCATTGTCTAAAGTAACTGTTTCTTTGAATTTATAAATATTAAAGACTTGAAATTACAGAGTCACGTTTAGAAGAGTGCCATGATTAGTTCGAAAAGGTTGATCACGACATAAAAGTCAACGATATTGAAAGTGAACGTTTTCGAATTTTAAAATATTTGCAATTAACCATTATTTACGGCCATCTAAATAAATTATGAATGTAATTGAACTAAATGGAGCTAAAATTTATTCAACCATTACTGAATCTCAGCTAAAAATACGCGTATTTACATACATAAATTTTCAAAACGGTATTACATTTTCATTCAATCGAGAACATCTCGCAATGAAATATTTTCAGAATTTCTGGGCGTATTTGTATCAGAAAAAAACTCCTAAAATTCCTCTCAATTCGCTCGGCTTACGTAACATACATTTTCCTTCCTCCGACCGATTCTCCCTCTATTCTCGAGTCGTGCAAGAATTTGTATCGCTCAATCGCTCCGCGATCGAAAATAAACATCCCCGAATAATGAATAATAAAGAAATGAATCAGTGAATCCTCTTCCTCGGCCAGTTCCTCCTTCCAATCGGCCGTAAAAATTCGCGTCACGTCGCCCGTCCGTACGAGAGGCCAAAGTTTGCTGAACCGCCGAGGCACATCGGCCAGCAGCCGTTCGCCCGTCATCGGCGTCATCCTCGAGCGCTCGCCGAGCGGCGACGTAAACGTCCCGCGACTGAGTCGCCCGCGCGCGCGAGCCGACGGTTAACGCACAGGTCATCGGGCAATTGGCGGCTGCCTTTTATCTCTCGCGCGCAACTGTCAAATATTATATCGCCGCGCGTTCCGCGCGCCGTAAATCACCGAGGCGGCGGGGGATAAATATTCGAGTGTTTTGGTCGGTGAAACTTTTTTTGTTCCTCGGGGGGGAAAAGGCCAGTAGGCAGCTGTCGCTCGGCTTAGCGTGTACGCACGCCGATTTTCCGAGTAGAATTCGCGAAAGGAGAAGAAGGCTTATTAATGGCCGCATAAACATCGACGAAACGACGAATTCTCGTTTCGCGACTCGGTGGGAATGTATGTAAAAGAATCGCCGCGGAGACGCTCCGCCGAAGAGTATTAGCGCGAAGGCGGCGGTGTATATTCGTCAAGCGTTGGCTGTCACTGCCAGGGGGAAAGTCGCGGCCGATCGTTGCGAAACGACCGATAAACCGGTAACAATTATTAATTACTGTTTAGAAATATTCGAGTATTTCACGCGCGGAAACTGTACTCGAATGATCTCTCTCTCTCTGTCTCTCACTCGCCATTGCATCGAGAATAGATTTACGATCCTCTGTGTACGATTCCGAGGGAAAGAAAGAGAGAGAGAGAGCGAGAAATACTTTGCCTCAAGGTCTCGCGTATTTTAGAATTGGAACAAAGTAAGGCCTGTTAATCCATAAAGTTGGTATTATGCAAAGGTGCATTCGACCGTCGGCGTTCATCGCGGGAGAGTTTGAAAACTCAAAGTTTTAAAAAACTCCTCTCTCGCAAGGATCTCTTTCCTATAAAGACGTGTGCTTTATTGCAACGATAAAATTGGCGTGAAAAACTTCAAAGTCTAACGCTGCAATAAAAGCTCTTTTTGCAACATTTCTTGCGGTATTTATTATAAAGGATACTTTTGTGCTTACCGGATAAATGTTGTAATTCAATATTAAATTGCTCAACCGGCGCTTTGCATTGAGATTATAATAACGAAGTACGTATAATTTTATGTGAAATTATCGTGCTCTTAAAAGAACGTTTATCAATGAAATTTCTTTTTTCTTTATTCCACGACGATCGCTTACGCAGACGATAAAATAATCCAGTGGATACGTTCCTACGAAATGAGAATGAAGGGAGCGCTTCTTTGTTCTCAATAAGAATTATCGAAGAAAAATATACGTTATCGAGCTCTCGGCGGACGAGCCAACTTCTAAACACTGGGAAAATTTGTCCCCTCCCGGAGGAAAGTAACGAGAGCGAGATTTTAAGGAGACAATGCGACTCTGCTAAAGCGATCATTTAAAATCCGCGAACGTCGTTATTTACTTAGTCGGAATTTAGCGTCCACTTAGCCGCAGCCTCCGTTTGTATATCGCAACGATCGTAATTCGCCCGCGCCTGCATTTGCCCATATTCAGCGGTAATCGCGACTCGTGTACATTCTTCAATTGTCCGCGCTCGAGCCTGCAGAGCGAACGAGAGATCCTTGCGAGAGGAGAGTCGCGCGCCGTTATTTTATTGCTCTGCCTTTCGTCAAGGCCGGCTTTAATTCGATAATTCCGATGATTATCGCGCGCTCGCGAAGCCATTAAGGCCTCTTTCCCCGGCTGCCTTCTAAGGTGAAGTACGGAAAATTGCTCCGTACTGATTTCATAATTTGACAGAGCGCGCATTTTCTCTTTTCTCCGAGCTCCGCGTGTGTTGGAAGAGAAGATGGAAATTGAAAATCCGTTGTTAATGCAAGCCGCCGCCGCCGCCGCCGTCGCGTCTTTTTCCTTTTCGCTCGCGAGTCTGTCTGCTGCGTGGCAATTGGTAGAGTCACGATGCGGGTATGCATTTTTTTTCTCTCCGCTTTTAAGAAATGCTTTGTGCGTAAAAAGACTCGTTAACAAGATTTATTCGACGCTTCCTTATACTTGACGTTTCGGATGATATTTGCTCTTGCAATTAATTTAATGAAACTTGGCACGAGCGTGAATTGAAGAAACTAAGATTCTGCATAATACACTCTGGCGGTCTTCGATATTCCAATTGCTTCTCTTCCCAAGTGTAATGCTAGTTTTTTCTTTTTTTTAACCAAATTAAATACCTTCTGTACAGGTACTCAAAGGCCTGCCAGGGTTTATTTCTTATCTTTTCAGTGTCTTACATTCAAGAAAGAGAATAATATTGATTATTTTCATAACAAAAAGGAAATATGACAAACTTCAATGGCAGGCACGATGAGTTTTCTTTCTTTTGCACGGTTGAAACTCGTTTGGAACCCGTTCTCGCATTTTATTCAGTAACTTTATCTGACCATAATTAAATACAAAGACGTTATGGTAACTAATCGAGAATATTAAGACGACGATATGTTTGCAATACGTTTTTTTCCGCGCCAATCTCGTTTAAAACAAACACCCAATTTGCGCGCATTAAAATCTAAAACCGTTCGAAAATTATATTGCAAACGAACTAATTCGCTTGAAAACTTCCGCGTATATAATTATACCAGAGAACAGAGAGTCGCACTGAAAATCGTTCGCTATTAAATGGTACTCCAATTGGGTCTACTTTGCTGCCGATTTTAATAGCGCCTGAGTCAGAGCCACGTAAATAACAGGTTGGAGTTTTCCCTGAAAACAAGTTGGCCTTTCGCAAAATCGTCGAAAAAGCGCGGTTCCGTTACTTCTCACACCGACGCACAATGCGCGCTGTCCCCCCCCCCCCCCCGACAATGGCCGATGCCAACAGGCGGGATGTTATCAATTGATAAACAGCCTTAGGCGAGTGGTCGCGCGAGGAAGAGGGACAAAAGCTCGCACAAAGAGTAGTCGAAAGAAAGGCGCGGGCCTTTTTGTCTCTCTCTCTCTCCCTCTCTCTCATTACACGCGCTAAGAAGCGTGAAATTGAGACAAAAAGCCCGTGACCGTTATAAGGGCCGCCGCTTTTAAAGACTCCCGCGGACGTTATTTATGCATGCAAGCTCTCCGGACGATAATTTTCTCGCCGCGCGGCAGAAAAAGGAGACGGAGGCGAGGATTTAGGCGGCGAAATGCGCCTGCGTAAGTAAGTACGTAGGCAAGCCGCCTTTTTCTTTGATTCTTGCTGCGTGGGCAGTGCTCTCTCTCCCTCTCTCTCTCTCTCTCTCTCTCTCTCTCTTTCGTTCGGCTCTTTTATTTGCGTCGGCCGAAGGGGGACTCGAGTTATCACAACAAAGGATCGCCGAGTCGCGGAAGTTTTGCGGCCGGAGGATAAATAATTTGACTGCCGGCTGAAAGGATTTTCGTCCCGCTTCCGTATACTGAATTTAATCGGCTAATTATATGGGTTGCAGTTATGAATTCTCTTATCGCGCGTAATCGATTAACGACGCATGCAGAACCGAGGCAAGAAGGCTCGTGTACGCGGATTCTTTGGTTAATTGCACTTGTTATTAAAGTTGCATTAAACTTTTTTTTTATTTAATATAATTCGCATTATTTTTATAGCCTTTTTAAAGGTGCTATTAAAAGCTAATGAAGCAATTCCATTTATTTACTTCGGCGCTATCGCATTTTACGGCCGTGTACATTTTAAGAAAACAATTAATAACAAAAGCTTAAGTATGAACCGAAACGTCGATTTCGTCTCTCAATCAGTGAACTATTTAGCGAGTCGAAGCCCAGCCGGCGAGGCGAAGCTGAAAGTCCTGTATAATCAGCTCGTATCTTTAATAAGAGCCTTTTAGCTCGTAATGCAAGTACTTAACGAGCAGGTAGTTGACTGGCTCTAGCGTGTAATCCAAAGCTGCAGTCGCGGGCCGCGCGTCTGCGCGCACAGCGCAAAACGGGGTATTACAGGCGCACATCCGAGCGGCGATATGCGCCGTCCGTCGACGCTCGAATTAATAAGCGAACGCGCCAATTGAATTAAGCGATTAAGCGACCCGCCTTCGAAGCCGTCTCTCGCTTTCCGAGGTTTCAGCTCGACTTCGTATATCGGGGGAACGATCTCGGGGAGTGCTTTTCTCTCTCGGTCGGGTGTCCGAGGGCTTTTCGAGCGAGAAACTTAATTTCCGGGTGAGAATGCAAAGCGCGGAGTAATAATAATAACGCCACCGCACGGATGATAATCGAGGCGAAAGCGCCCGCGGAGCTTATAATTCACTTTACCCGCTGTATAAGCGAGCGTGACGCGTTAATGAACATGCCTTGTACGCTCGATTGTCTCAAATTCAGTTGAAGAATTCGCTTGCCTTGGCGAAAATTTTATCACGCACACGTCAAGTCGTAACGAACAGAACGAGCGCATTATCTCCCGCACTTCGCAGTGCATTACCGCACTTCAATTCTTATTTAACTTTTATCCGCCCGGATTGAGCTGTAATCTGTCATAGACCGTAATTAAATAACAAGTGTCGAATTAAGATCACGGATTTTACGCGATCTCCGTTTAACACTGATTTCGGTACGCTCGTTGTAAGTAAGTCTTAACTCTCGGTGCAAAAATCTCGCCGAAGCCGCAAGCAGTCCATCCTACCTCGAAGGCAGCTCGAAAAAAAAGAAAAAAAAAAACACAGAAGCCTAAACACGTCGTCAGCCGAAATTTCGCGCTGGCCTCGATAACCTTTCGCTCGGCGTACATATATCGGCGGAGGAGAGGACGACGAGCGGTGCAAACGCGGCATCACGGGCAATCAGTACATAACGCTGACGCCTACAGTGCCGCATAAGTGAAAAAGCGAAGAAGGAAGGAGTCGCGTTCGCGAAGTCGGAAAAGTATATCACGCGTGATGCGAGCGTCGGCGCTTTTCGGCTCGCGCGATATGTGTATATATATATATATATTCATATATTGGCCAACAATTCTGGCGCGTGCGAACCGCCACTCGGTACGGGCAATTTCCTTTGTCCAGAGATTGGATACTCTCCGTGTCTTTTTATAGATTTCGCTTCTGTTTGCGTTGGCCGCCGTTTTATTGGAACTTTTCTTCGCCGAGCTTTCTTTATTTGCCGATTGTCGCCGGCTCGTCTTGTTTGCGCGACCTCTTCCTTTTTTTTCCGCGTCCGAGACTCCGAGTTTAATAAAAGAGGGAAAGAATGGAATTTCATTATCAGCGCTCGCTGTGGGTTAATGTACCATTATCTGTGTTTTCCCTCGCGGACCAATTGCAAATTTGAGAAATACGAAGATTCCGTAAATTTTCCGAGAAAACAAAAAGGGACAAATTCTCTGCCGCGGGTATCCGCATGAAAAGCAGCGAAATTCGCGTTTCCGTACAAACTGTGTACAAATGAAGCGGCTCGCCGCGTAATCCCAGCTCGGCTGCGTGCGAATTTGCGCGAGGCAGAAAAGAATAATCGCGCTCGCGTTCGCGCGTGGCCCCGGCGTCGTTCGGGCGCCTTATCTATTCGGGCACATCGTCGACAATATAATCCGTCACGTGGAGGGGACTCTCGCGCACCGCTCGCGTATACATATATATATAAGCTTTTCCCTGCCGGCGTACTTCTTTCCACGTTATTACTAGTCGCAGCGATCGAACGGGCTGAAATTTAGCGCGCCGCGCAATGGATTATTTTTAATGCAAATGTGCCGCACTGCACATCGGCGCGTCGCGCCGACTGCCTGATACGTCGAAGGTCGCGAGGCGTCGGCGAGGATCCTTGAAAGCGAGAGTTTTCGCCGCGGCGAACGATTATGAGGAGCGATCGCTGCTTCTGGAATGATTGTTTGCACAAATGCGGAATTCGATTAGCCTTCACGTAGGCGGCAGTGGGAACTGCGATAATGCCGCGCGGCAACTCCGAGCTTCTCTCCGAGGGATCGGTCGAAAATCGGCTTCGTTCGGCGAAATTTTCATCACAGAAATTGGCCGCGAAAAGCGTCGGAAGCAATCTTAGCAGCCCTCCGCGACGCGACGTCCAATGACCGGCGGACCCGGAGAACGAATAAATAACCGGGCGGACGGACCGCGAAAAAGCGTGCCCCGGAGCACAGCGCATTATTCACGAAAGGCACGAGTCATTTACCTCTTAAAATCTCGACAAGTCCCGCTGATCGACTCGTCCTCCGTTCCTCTCCGAAAGATATGAGAAAAAAAAGAAGAAAAATAGCCAGTAGCCTACCTGGTCGGCCGGACAGCAGCTCCGGGACTATGTGGCCAGAGAGGAACGAGTCACTGTCTGTTTCTCACAAAAATACTGAGAGCTGAACGGCACGAGCGCGCAGACTTGGCGAGCGGAGACGCGTCGTGCCGAACGCCGGACGATCGGCCACTGTACTGAAGCTCGGCGCTCTCTCGCGTGGTGCACGAGGCCCCCCCCCTCCCCCCCGAGGGAGTGGCAAGGAGAGCTCGGGCCGTAGAGCCGAGAGAGGGAAGAAGACGGGCGAAAGAGAGAGACAGAGAGAGAGAGAGACAGCGAGAGGGACGCGAGAGGGAACTCTCCGGCGCTGCGTGCCGAGAAAAGGGGAGCCGCTACCGAGCCGCGTTTAGAGCCGAGCTCCGTCCCGAAGAGCGAAACTGATCCGGATCCTCGCCGAGGCGAAGAAGCTCTGCCGCCGCAGGTGACGAGGTGCACCGTCGGATGGATGGGTGAAGGTTTAAATGGGCGAGGGATCGGTAAGCTTCCTCGCGGATGACGCAACGATCGAAGCGGCAGTCGGAGAACGGGTGGATCGGCTTTTTTTCTTTTCTTTATTTATGCTGTATACCTGAATTAATGCGTAAACTTATGTAGTGCGAAGAGTGGAAGCAAAGAAATGTATCTTAATGTAAACTCGAAACTTTGAATTACCATACGGTATCGTCAGCGGTTTGTATAAACATATCCAGTCAAGCGCTTGCAAAGTAGCATAAGATAATCTACCTTAAGGCGAATTGCTTTCAAAAGTTTGAACGCTGCAAACGTTCGGGAAAAAAAAATTCAAAGAGCACCTAGAAAATCGAGCCGAATTAGAAAAAGCAAAGCAGTTGCAGCTTTAAAAATAGCTTTGATTAAACATTGAACAGCTAAAATGAAATCTATACTTGCTTATCAAACGTAACGATTATTAAATCATTTACCACGACGTTACATTGACAACATGACTTCTACTAGATCCTACACTCAAATGATGAAAAAAAAAAGAAAAAAAAAACGGAATGAATCATCGTTTAATCCAGCTTCATTATACTTTTTTACGGCGTCAATACTTCCCTGTATATATCTTTTACATTTCTTTTTTTAATTATCGCGCGGCATATGAAGGTAAAATCCATAAAGACAAACTCGTCTCTCTCTCTGCCTCTCGAGACAATATCGTTTAGTAACGTCAGAGCGATTTTTGCGTCGGCGACTGATTTAAGAAAGGTTACTTTGTTAATCGTCCCGATCGATTCCCCAACACTCGAGCCCACTCACGCTTCCCGTCAACGTATTAATAAAAACAGCGGAGTGCAGCGTATCCCCGCGCCGCTCGAACGGCGCAATAAATAACTGTCATTAAAACGCGCGCGCGGAACAATCTCGACGACGCGAAAAGTCGAATCAAAGGTTCCTCGACCCCTTTACCGAGATATCGCCCTTGTGCGCCGCGCGCGCGGAGAGCTCCGCGTCCCTTTCCTTTTTCTTCCTTTGTCCCTTCGTCGATTTATCGCCGGGAGAATGATCTCACCGCGGGGCGAAGAGTGATTTGTTGGGCGCCTCGGTCTTCATTTATATTCCGTTCGCGGCGAGGGGGGGAGGGGGGGGGTGAACTAGAATTTCAAATCGTACGCGCGGGACGATGATTCGCGAGAGAGTGCACTCGGATCGATTAACGTCGCGGAGATCGTCCTGCGTCCACCGGTTTTCGATCTCCGCGAGTCTTTGACCACCGGGGTTTCGAGCTAAGTCGATGTGTACGGAATACGAATGCTTTGTTTATTGATCTATAAATTTTGATGGAACGAATACTCGTGAATTAATGGACGGGAGAGGATACCTGCAGTCCGTCGAGAAATGCTTTATCGCCAAGCCGAATTCCGAAGGAGAACAAGACGAATTTCAGGGATTTATGGGTGTTTGTAGAAAAAGTCTTTTATAGGTATCAATATTTGACTAAAAATGCTACAGGTGCTTAAAGTTGAATGCGTGCGAAATGAAACTTTCAGCAGTGATGTTTGTTTGTACGGCCATTTCTTCGAATGTAATGCGAAATTATAGAGAAAGGAATAAATGCGTTTCCGCGCCAAACTGGGATCATAAATAACTTTTGCAAAATTATTAATACTCGGTAAAAATACAATGCGAAAAGAGAACAAAAATATGTTGTGCGACCGGTTTCGGTTCCTGTTGTACTCGGATAAAATTTATTGGGAAAAAGTCATTTGCGTTTTGCGTTTTGTTATTATATTTGAGAGATTATCTTGGTACGGTATGACGATTTCTTTTATGGCGCGCGTAAATTTTTTCGACGCGAGGGGTCATAATTGTTACGTTAAGAATGCTTGAAAAATTTGTTTGATTTATAAGTTTCAAATATACATATTGCAGTAAAATAAATATGAATTATTAATTCATTCTCTTTTAAAAAGTGATTAATTATTACCTTTCGCATATATTCTCGTAATGATTTAAATTGTACATAAAATAAGAACTGGATTAAAACTTTACACGTACTATCTCAATAGGCAAATGGTTGTAAGTGTTAAAAATGTTACCGTGAAACGAAGAGGAATGTAATTACCGAAATTAAATCTTCAAAATTTTTATTCAAACGGTAAATGTAATAAAAGTTTTCATATAATACTTAACGATAATTAGCTACATTATGGGTACTTAAATTGGCGCATTATACGCGCAGCAATTAATATCTTCAAATTTCTTTCTTCTTACAACAAAATATCTTTTTATGGTTTTTCTTTTTACTTTTCATTTCAGGAAACGCTGACAAGACGATTAACTCGACACAAACACGCATAAAAATATTTACTGAATTCAACTAAAAACAAACAACGCAAGCCACCTGCATCTGATGCATTCGTAAACCAGCGAACGAGGATCATCGCCGGCAAAATCAAATGCATTACCCGAAACGCCAAAAAAGCCGCGCGGAGGCACTAAAAACTGTCTAGCTGCACTAACTGTTTCCCTTACAGTACTCTATGAAAATTTCCATCTATCCGCGAAACAGCGCGCCCCGCGAGCGCGGCGAACGCGCGATCGGCCCGATAAAAAAGTATCGCTAAATCAGCCATATTTATGCTCCCGCAAAAACTTGAAGGGAATGTGTACACATGAGCGAAGGAGTGAGAGGGAGAGAGAGAGAGAGAGAGAGAGAGAGAGAGAACAGCTCGCGGTCATCAGTCACACGGCGAACAAGACGCGCGCGCGTTTCCCGCGCCGCGGAAGATTTACGTTAACACACGAGGCTCGACCTCTCGCGCGAGCGGCGAGGAGAGCAGTCTGACTCCCCCGGGCGAGATCCGCCGGGGAGCAAAAAGCCGCGGCGCGATAATTGTTGACCTCCGCTGTATTTCGAGGAAGAGAAGTCGTCTCGCGGGGCTCTGACGTGCTCGCGTCCTGAGGGGCAATCATTATCTGGCGGACGTCTGTTTCGGATGTGAGCTCGAGAAAGAATAAGGGTCGGCGCGCTGCTCGAGTGCGATGGGAGAGAAGAGGCGTGGAAACGGGGGGATGCGGATTATGCTTGCGAAAAATGGCCGATGTGCGGCACAATGAATTTCCTGCTCGATTCTGCATCCCTGTAGATATACGCGAAGTTGTAAAATAATTCTTTGTGAGTAAGTAGAAAGATTTATTGGGAGCTTAGAAGCTTTTAATGTGAAAAAAGAACAGAGTAAACGACAGTTTCACTCCATTTCGGATAAATTTACACTTCAAGGAATTTACGGAGTAGAACGTAAAAGCACTCGGAGCACGGATGCTCGACGCAACTGGAATGAATACGAACTATAAAGTTCGCAAAGCGACCGTAAACAAGGCGTTTTCTCGCACTACTGTTGCAAGGAAATCAAGGCAATTTGCATAGAAACGGAGATCGAGTCGTGGCGATTTCTCTAATGAGCATCTAATTCCGATCTTTGACGGGACACGCGCGATTTTAAAGGCGCGCGCGTGTATCGAAAAATTTTAGCCTCCCCGTCTATAAATAGAGCCCTCGAACGCCACTTCGCGCAAGTTTATTCAAGCTTATTTATGCAAGAGACGCGCAGGCGCAAAAGTAAGCAGCGACTCCGAACGTGCGGCCGTTATTCCCTGGCGGTTAGTTTTATAAAAATTGAATGCTTAATGCGCGAGGCTTCTGCGAAAGTGCCCTTGGCATAGCGCACTCGTCGCGATCGATTATCGGCGGCGGAGCGATCTTCAACCTGCAAAAAGTTGACAGAACGCGTGCACGCGACGCGCATATTTATTATTACTGGCGCTCGCTCGTTCTCCAAATCTGCGGAAAAAGGGAGAGACGCGCGAGAGAGTTATTTTCTTTCTATTCTTTTCGAGTCACTGACCCGAAGGCTTGGATATTTTCTCCTTTCTCGCAGGCACCGTTGAAAATTACAAATTTTTTACCCGGGTCTCACGGAGTACCTCCCAATGATAATTTCCTATGCGCGTAAGAGCAAGCTTTTGTACTTTGTAAACTATTGAGAGCCATTGTAGAAATATGAATATTTCACCGACCGTGAATTTTGGTAACCGACGTGGTTTTTATAAAAAGTTGGGAGGGCTGAATAGTATTATCTTACACCTATTTTCTGTATACTTACAGCTAAAATATGCGTATTTTGCATCATGGTGTTCCTAAATCGTCTCTTATGTCGGTGTTCGAAGAATATTTTTGCCAGCACGTGGAAAGTATACATGTACGCAATAGTAGCAAAAAGAATAATTAAATTTCTTTGCTATAAATACCTTTAATCAGTTATTTATTTGACTAAAGGATATAATGTTATTGAGCTGAAAACTGTTGTCCTTTACGAGGACCAGAGCTATATTTATAAATCAGACATTTTTCAACAAACCACCGCATCGCACCGCGCCTTCTCCCTCTCCCCGCGAAATGCACTCGATCAGATATTTAAAGGCAGCAACAACAGAACTCTCTTAATGGTTCCTCCACATCGCGGTGCGTCTTTACGACATTATACTCCTGAAATTGCGCGTCAGGCGAAGCGCTTTAACCGCAGGTGATGGAAGCGGAATCTCCTCCAAACAAGGCGGCTCCCCTCTGCCCGTAAGGAATCGTAATGCCTGGCGAGAGAATCCCTTATTTCATAAAGCGCGCAAATTGTAGCGCTGATTGGGTTTGATTTATGCTCGTAACTCGCGGCGCGGTCATAAAAGTTCGGGCTCAAAATTCACTCTATTCGTGTCATGGGAACAGCTATTTTTCTCATAGGATATCTTCGCTTCAATTAAAGCTTCATTCAGAGGCAAGTTTTATTGTCTGCGAGCAGATAAAAGAAGATATTATATTCGCGACAATGGGATCCAAGTTGCATCACGGATTGGATACTTTAAAAAAATGTTTCGGAAAATAAAAAGCCCGACGTGCTCGTAAGCTGCAGCATTTAGGTGGAAATTTAAATACAATTGAGTGAAAAGCTGTACTTACTTTTATTTTATGTATAGGCCATTACCAGCTTCATTGTACACTTCCTGTACTTTTTGCTTTAAAATTGAATGAAAGTTTATAAAAGAGCTGAAAAAAGCATTACAATAGGAACAGCTATGACGTCACAATAGCTTTGCTATCCTTTTGCTACCTATCTGTAAACTTTGTATACCTTATACCAAAAGAAAAGAACAATATACATTTTCATGTTATCGTTCGTATACCAATAGTAATCTTTACCAGAGGATTCTGTGAAAAAGCCGCCAATCTAACGATCCTTCAGCAATTCATACAATTTTCTCGAACAAAGGTAACCACGTGAAATTCGAACGAAAATCAAGTCCGTGCGCGCCTCTCGTCTTTAGCGCGAATCTCGGCTGCATCCGTTTTCGAAACTCAATTCCCGAAGCGGCAGCGGCAGCTGCAGCGCTTGTCGTAAACAGCGAACGTCTCTATGATGCGGCTCGCGGCAACGTCCTACGTATATACGAGCCCGGGAACGCATTTACGCTCGGAGTAGACAAGCGACTCGCCTATAATATCCTCTCCTCGCGAAGGATCCAACCCTCGCCCACTCCTGGCAATCTGCGCGCGCGCGCCGGCATTGTTAAGGCGATATTGACTCTCCTCGGATGCGAGTAACAGGTTTCCTTAGCGCTGTTCCGATATTTACATACACTATCGACTCTCCCCCACCTCCCCGCCTCGCCCAGCGTGCGTTTGTGTAATGAGACGGTTCATTAAGTCAACACGTAATAATGCAACGCTCTCATGAATAAATCCAGGAAATTGTCTTGCCGAGTGCTTTATGGTGGCCGCACTTACCTATGGAAATTTTCATTATTATTATGTCACCGGCGCGTTCGAATTGTTATGTCTATTCGGGAAATCGGGTTTGGATGGTTCGGCTGAATGGATAAGTGCTTACCTTCGGGAGCGACGAAAAATCATGCTTCGTAATTTGTAATTGGGTATAACTGGTTGTTCGGGCGGGCAGGCGATAAAAGCCCGAGTTTACAATAAAAGTCATGAATGTGCAGTTTTTTTTTTTGTATAAGAAGATACGTGTTGTTTGCTGAATTTACACTTATTAAATACCCAATCGATCGAATTAGTTTGTGAAACTCCGAATCGAGTGGAAATGGACGTTCAATTTTTTACGGAGTCCGATAAAAATTTTTTAATAATTTTGATGGCTCGAATAAAATTCTGGTTTTACGAACCTTTTACAAGCGAGAAAATTTTCTGGCAAGACTCTCTCTCTCTCTCTCTCTCCGCGTTTATAGCCCCGTCTAATTCGGCTTTATCAGTTCCGTTTATTAATTCTGAAACTGACACGTGATTCCAGTTAAAAAAAATGAAGCGTTTCTCGAAAGTGATCCCCAAGTACCATAACTTCTTGAGTGACCGAAACCCCTGGCTGGCTATATTTATAAGTCTTATAATTTTTGGCAATGCACCTCGAGTGTATTTTAGTTATATTTCCTCGATGAAAACGTTCTTGGCGTATAAGCGTCTCGTGTATGCTTTTAAGATATTGCTTATTTAGACATTGCCGGCGATAAAATAATAGGTCTAAACAAGAAGTGTAGACTTGCCCAACGAATTAATACTCTGACAATACTACAATTATTATTAAACAACTTGGTAATATTTTTCTACAGAAATATTATTAGCTAATTCAATAAGTAAATAGTATTCAGTTATCATGAAGTTTTACTTATGCGTTTACCAAAGAGGGTCTGATGAATTTTTATTTCAACGCTAATATATGTCTTTGATTCATTATTTTAAACGAACCTTAACTCTAAAAGAATTTTATGGCTCACAGAAATTTCGAGGAAACTTCGGAGAAGGAAGTTTCCTCGGCGCACTCAATTAAGAGCAAAGTCAAAGAATCCCCCTTTGTTGCAGACTCTTACGGCGGATGCAAGACGAGGGTTTATCACTTACCCCGACTAAAAAATTGATTTACACGCGGTGTCCCAGCCCGTCGTAAACCCGACGGCCGAAAATTAAAACGAGCCTCAATCGAGCTCACACGCCGCCGGAAAACAAAAGCAACAAGAAGACAAGGGCCTCTCTTCAGTTTCGTATATCTCGGCGAAAACATCGCCACCGGCTTCTTCGAGGAGCCGCCTGCCTGCCTGCCTGCCGACTCGAAAGGACTCGTCGGGCCCCGTCAAAAGCGAGCTTCCGCGTATTATGCGCACTTGACGCGGCGGGGATCTGCCAAAGTCCGATAGCCTTTCGCTTCGGCCGCCGCCTCGACCTTTTGCTCCTCTGCGCTGCGGTGCAATGTGCCGCGCACTTGAATCGATGCTAGATTTGCAAAAGAAAAAAAACGCTCGCGCGCGCGCGCTCGTGGAAAGAAGTCTCCGCGCGAGCTACGTTCCATTCTAGTCGGTTTTTATTGCCTCTCTTGCATTTGTAAGTCGGCCGCTGTTGTAATTTTATGGTAGAGTACGTGCGTGTTTGTTTAGCGCCTCTGCAGTCTGTTATTTGCATGTTGATAACGTTGACGACTTGTTGCGCTCGATCGCCGGGACGGAAAGGGAGCACTCGAATTAAGTAGAGGACATTTGGACGGGACACTTGACTCGAAACTGAGTAGGTTTTTAGATCAGAATTACGCTTCGATGCTTTTACGAGCAGGTCAAATTTTGAAGGACAAAAAGTTCTCCGGCGCGGGTCCGTACTTTTTAATAAACTAGTTTAACTAGTCTTTCAATCTTGACTGATTTTCACCGAAGTCTCACTCGATCAATATCAAAATTGACTAGTGCCTTTACTTTTACCGAGTTGCTTGATTGGTCAAGAAGTCGTATACCTCCTACATCGGCTCACAGTTTTGAAAGCAAGTCTGAAAAATTTCAATTCCAAAGAGCAAGCAACCAGCTGAAAATAAAAAATAACAAAATAAAAAAACCAACAAAAATATATCCACTCTCCCTTTCACTCTCGATCCTACTTGCTCTCCAAGCTCATCTTTCCGAATAGGAAGAGCGGCGTCGAGTAGGAGTGCAAGTATCGAGGCGCGTAGAAAGATACGTCGTGGTTGTGTCGCAGCTGCGGGGAGAAGAGAGCAGAGAGAGAGAGAGAGCCGAGAAAGAAAGAGACGCGCGCGCGGAGAGGCGAAGAGAATGCTCCCGGCTATCCCAGTCATTAACCCCGAGAGACAGAGAGAGAGAGAGAGAGAGAGAGAGAGAGAGAGAGAGAGAGAGGAGAGAAGAAGAGGAGCTCGCTCTTTCGTTACGGCCACGGCGCATGCAGACCGCAGGCCTATAGGACATTGCACGCAGGACGTTTTACGCGTTTTTGTCCGTGGAGCTGCCGAGAGAGAGAGAGAGAGAGAGAGCTGCCGCCGCACCGCAAAATAGATATTATGCTAATTCAAGCTGCTTTGCTCGGGCTGAGACTGCCTCTCGGCCAGAGTGCACGAAATGTTAAATGGCTAGCCGCGGCGGTTGCTTAAAATAGCCTGCTCTATTATCGCATTGAGAGCTTATTAAAATTATTTTTTTCCTTATACCGTATAACGCCGTGCGCGTAAGAGCGTTAAAGTTCTGCGAAGGCGATATAAATCGGTGGCATTTTAATCACCCCGAGCATTGCACAACTCCATACCAGTAAGTCAATACTTTCGAATTTTTCAAAGTCCCAGCACTTTTCACAAATCCGAAAAAATCATCTCGAATTCCGAAAGTCCTCGGCGTAAAGCCGATCCCCGGGAAAACGTCCTCGCGTCAAAGCCCGAAAAGTTCGCGAGGATAATCCGCGCAAAGTGCTGCCGGCAGGGATGCCGCGTCGACTGCTGCCAGGGTTAATGGCGCGGTAGCCGCGGAGTCAAGGTCGCCGGGCGTACAAAGACCAAAGTGCGTGCATGCGCTGTGCCTCGGCACTCGCCGGGTATCGGTCGGACGAGCGAAGAGTCCGAGTCGCTTCTTCGAAGATGATTCCCGCGTGATGGATTGGCTGTCCAGAGCTTGGAGTCTGGGATGTGGCAGCTTGGGCAACGATTGGCGAGGTGTGCTTTGTGAAATCTTTTGGTTAAGAAATTGCGAATGCTGGATCGTACGTTGGTACAATGTGCTTATTGCCGTTTCGTTGCTTATGCGTATGCAATTTAATATACTCGTAAAACTTTTTGCAATGAATAAATTACATTTGAATAACAGCTACTTTAAAACAAGACGCGTTAAAGCTCCGTAATGACTTCCTTTTGCGAAATTTCCTCCGGTACCATAACTTCCTCGCTTTCGGGTCGACGTCGTCTTGTTTAACTTTGCAATAATTTACAAAAGAAAAAAGTGCATTTCACCTTTTATAGAACGGGAATAAATGAAGCCGGCTCCAAATTTACGATTCGCCTACGCAAAGGACACGAAAAAATCGGCCAGGTTTCAGGATGCGGACCCCATCATCAAAACAGATTCTCTCTCGAGTTTAAAAGAAGTCGGCAGCTTTTTAGCTCTTTATAAAGTCCGATCCGATTAATTTTTTTTTTTTTTTTTTTATAAAGCGAGACCGCCTCAAAGCCGAGCACCGGTCGACAAAGTTTATACACCCACAGGTTTTGTTTCACAACAATATGTGTGCCGCATCGCACATAAAATTTTACGTAAGAGATAATAAATCTTGAAGCTTTTCAAAGGAAACAGTAGATTTTTCGATAAATTATTGGCTCAAACGTATTATTGATATTGCTCTCCTTCCTTTCATTCAACGGCGGACGCCGCTTTTATTTAATTCTTCATCCCGTAATTGATGTCGTTTACTCCAAGGCCTCGTACGAAGTTTTATGTCAATTTTTCTAATGCGGATCCAAGACATTGAATCACTCGAGCGCCTCTCTTTTTTTCTATTTCTCCTTCCTATTGTAATACACATAATATAATAGCTGCACGCTTGGAGAGCGAAGTTCGGGGACCGTTGAACAACTCGCATTTTTTCTTTTTATTTGCTTCTGGTGCCCGTCAAGAGGAAATTTTATGCGCGATCCGCCTCAGTCAATGGACTTTGCGAAAAACGAGTAATGAATTTAATGGCAGTCCAGACGCTCTCTCGGATGATTTTTTAAAACCTTCCTCTTTTAGGGGCAATAAAAAATCTCCTCGTTGTTCTGACGCGCGTGACTAATGCGCGCGAGTAGTTCCGAAAAATTGTCCGCAATTTTAATTTTTATGTCACGGCTTGACTAAAATAGCTCCGGGCGAGTAATGTTAGACTTTCTTTCGCTCACTTTTTTCGTACTATCATTGAGATATATAGCTGTTTGGCAATTATAACAATATAGCGGAATGTCTTGATATTAATTGTAGACGTAGCCGATGACTCAATTGTTTGTGTATTTGTCGGTACTGAATTCAAAGAAATAATTCTTTGTCGAATGAAAAACAATTATTTTTTTCTGTTCAAATCTTAACGATTCAGTGAAGTTAATAATAAACGCATCATTGCAGAGTTGTCTAAAGCGTATTTACTTTTCAAGCAAAAGAATTAAAAAAACAAAAAAAAAAAAAAAACAATTACTGATGAACTTACTGATTAAATTAAAAAGTTATGATGGGATCAGATTACGAACGGCGATAGGGTTTCTTGAAATATTAAAGTGAAATTCTTTTTCTTTTAAGAGGAAATTTCGTGACAGTCAGGCAAAATTTAACTTAGTTTTTTTCTTTTCAAAGCATCTCTTTTCAAAATATATAATAAAGATATATAGCTTGATTTGTAAAAATATTTTTTATTAAATTTCAGTTTTAACAGCTCTTTAATTTGGAAGTCAAGAAAATCAAAACCAGAGATGTCCAAGCGCGATTCTCGAAATAAGAGATCGCATTAAGTTCGCGTAATCTCCGCAAAGTAATCTCACGCCAAGGAAGCAGCCGAAAAAAGCAAAAGAATATCGTGGGAATTCGAGTGAATGAATAACAGAATGACTCCGAATGTGGACTTTGGCGTTAAAACTATATCTTGCATTACTCGGCAGAAAAGAAGCTGTGATCCTTACTATAAAAAAAAAAAGAACTGCAGGTTTCGCAATTTTTCGGCAAAACGAGAAAGAGAGAGAAAGACGCTGCCATCAGTCATTTGTCTTTCTTTCGTTTTTTTTTCGTTAGTTTGCAACTTGCGCGCCAAGCGCAATTACCCAGCAAGGGAAAAACGAAAAACTGGCTGCCGCACGGCGAAAGAGGAGCCGCGCAACTATTTTCCCTGAAGTAGATACCTATTATATATATGCGGCACGTTCGGGTCGACTCTCCATGACATTATATCAGGTTTCGAATGGATACTTTCCTAGGCCTTAGAATGACTGATGCCTCAGCTGCAGATATTTTACTCATTTTTTCATTTCGGAGAAGTGAAAAAAGGCTTTGAAGCAGTGCGCGCTTTTTTACGCCTGATATCATTATAGTCGAAAATATGAAAGTAAAGGAATTTAAATTTCTACGTAAGTGTCTTTGCGATTAAAATCACTTATCCGAACAGTCGTATATTTGTGCCAATATATAAGAATTCAGGAAACAATGCAGTTATAATAATTATTGGCAAATAGGGAAATCGGACAAGTTAACTGCAATGAGATTAGCCATTATTTGGTCTTCGCACTCTATTCTCTCACTTTCAGTTACTCGTAAAGTTTCATACATTACGATAAGAACATGAATAAAAATGTTAATTATTGCACTTTCAACTGATCGTAAACTTTTAAAATTGATCACAAACACTGATAAATAGATGCATGAAAAGTGGGTGCTCGTTGAAAATAACGGAATGCGTCCGCGCGATAGTACCCCGAAGCCTCCCTACATCGTACACTTATCGTCGGGCGTAATTTTATGGACTGTTTGCATTTCATTGGCGAGCGAGGGAAGAGGCTGTATCTCGGAAAACTCTCTTTCGTCGATTGGTCAATTGAGTATTTGCATATTATCGCGAGATTTTTTTTTCCGGTAGATCCGCATGCCTTGAATTCATTCCTACAAGTAACCTAAACTACCAGAGTTTTATTTTCCGTTCTATGTTTATATTTATAAGCATGAAGATTTTGTGCGTGAATAATAAGTTTGCAATTTTTAAACTTTTATTCAAAATTTAGTAAAAGAAACTGTCGGTGTAAACTTTAAACAGGGATAAATTAAAATTATTTCTTTATAATTCATCTAAAATGTACTTTAAATTTGAAACTGCATTTCTGATTCTAGCTACATATACTATCTTAGGTACACTATAATTTAATGTATAAATTTGAACTTTCTCAGAATTGTTAGTGTTCAGTAATAATTCTTATACATATATTATACCATTTTTAAGAAACAAATTAGCAAGTTTGTTTCTGGAATTTAATTGTATTAAAACAACTGGAAACTTTCCTTTAAGATTTATCTTCAAGCAAATAAATAAATAAATTACATGAAAATAATTTTGATTTAATGAATTGTAATCAACAATTGACAAAGATCTGTTAAATGACTTATTAAAACATTTTAAACAAAAGACTTGTAAATTAAAAAATTTGAATTAGTACTTTTATAAATCTATTATATCTTACTTTTTAATTTAAACATTTAATTGACTGTTTGGCCTTTCTTTTGTTACAGTGAAAGTATTAGAGGATATAGTTTAATAAAAATGCACATAGAATTAATGTCATAAATTGTTTAATGAAATTAATGTATAAGATTCTATTACATAGAGGCGTTTCTTTCTTCTGCCCAAACTTTAAATTGTGTAGAATAAAATAACGGTAAGATCATAGGTATACCCAAGAAGATGAAACCATGGGCGACCTTTTCCTGAAACAGAATAAAAATGTACATTAATTTCAAGATTCATATTATTTCTTCTAAAAATTTGAAGGCAGGAAAACGATGCACCTGTTAGGAATTTACATAAACAACACACATGATTTCATGCTTTGTGGATAAAAAATATGATTGTGGTAAATTTCATGCAAAATGAAGGAATATTTAAGTGTTATCATGCAATGATGTTCTACAAATTCAATTTGATTAAAATTTACATACTGAAGTGGGATCTATATTGTTAATTGTCAATCATTACATAAGTTATTTCAAAAGATCACTGATTAACATATCAGTAATAGTTTATATTTTATGATCCAATTATGGAAGTAAACATTTTTTTAAAAACATGTGTTATTTTGAAAAGAACATCTACTCACATAAAATTTAATTCGTATACGAGGTTTAGTAGCTATTACTCTAAATGTTTTAATATCCATTTTATTGGTCAGATTCAGTTTTTTTATGATTAAAGGATTTATTGCTTTATTAATAATCATATTGATCAACTATGATTAATTTTTAAAATTTTAGGACTAGGAAATAAAATTTTGACTGGTAGAAGGTAAAATAACAATTAAACTGAAATGAATTCCTGTTGAGAGAAGTGATTGCGAATTGCTTATCTCTTATCATGATTCACTAAATTCGCAAAACATTCTAACTAGATAAGCAGTAAACTTGAGGGAAAAGGAGTACAAGTATTGCAGTGTTAAAAGTTTATAATTAAACAAGCCTTTTGTGAAGTTATGTATTGAAATGAAGTGGAAAATAGAAATAAATAATTTAATAAAGGTAAATTCAATTATATATGATCTCTTTTTGATGGTATGATGAACAATTTTTTAATTTTTTGCAAACTACGGATGCATATAAATGTTGATTAACAATACCTACGTCGTTTCTTCTGGTCCATTTGACTCAAAAATAAATAAAAATAAGAGTTTCTAAAATTTAATGTTTACTGAATTCATAAATCTATTTTTCAGTACGCCATTTATTCATATTTACTGCACAGTATATAGGAACAGCTAGAGCTGCAGAGCCGATGACGAATCCATGAAGAACTTTTTCCTATTAACAACAAGTTTAATCTAAATATTTTTATAAAAATTATTTTTAAAAAATAATTGGATTTAATATAATATTTCATTTCAATTTTAGGGCAATAGAAATGAGCGAAGAACATTATTCTACTGATGCGCCACAGAATCAAATAAGTTTTAGATTTATTAAAAAAAAACGTAATTAAAAAATCTGAATATTTTCTTATTTTTTAAATAATTTCAATCCGGCTATCTATAACTTACTTGGAAAATTCTATACTTTTTAACAAATTGTGAGCTAAAAAACTTCTTGAGCTTGTACTCTTACACAATATTCATTTTCTTGATAAAACATTGTAATGGTTCTTGCTGTGATTCAACTAATATTTTAATCATAACTCTATTTGTAATCACTTAATGTTTAAGAAAACTTTTCTAACATTATCCTACTTAATATAAGTATTAAAAATATAAAAATCATCTTAAAATCATACTTAGCATCTGGTAATGTTCAGATACAGAACATAACCTTGTTTATTATATTAAAAAATTCAGTTTAATGTAAAAAATATACTTAATAATCTAGGCTATTGAATAGACATTTAATATGAAATTTTATGTAACTTCTTATCTTAATAAAATGTTTAAATTTGTTTTTTAATAAGAAACCTTAAGATCTGTCTTAATTACGTAAGAATTAACAGAAGTCCCAAATTCTTACCAAAAAGGATATTCGTATTCGCGGTTTCGTGCAGATGACACTTATATTAGCATTACGCTTTTGAATCGCTATAACGTTGGGTGCAACAGCTCTTCCTACTTTCTGAAGTGCATACATTTTTCTATGCAAACTTTAGTCTTTTCTGAATCTTTTTCGAAGAATTGTCTGATACTACTGATTCCACAAACGACGGAGACTGCGCAGTTTAAATGAAAAGGCCGGAAGACCTGTTATTACCAGCGAGGCTCCTAGAACTAGAAACTAACGAATACGTAAGTCAAAGAGATAAATGATAGTTCATTGGCCAAAATTTTATTCAAAACAAAGCGGTAGTTTTAAAGATTTCATTTACAAAAGAAATACTTTTGTAACTAAACAATGAAATATTGAAGGTTGAATTGAGCTGAAACTAATATTCAGATAGTTCAAATTCTGTTTTTGGCTATTCTGGAAAAAATTTATAAATTAACCGAACTATTCAAAATGAATTCTTTTTAAAAAGAATTGTGCAACTTAAAATTAAAGTAAAAAATGTTGTGTTACATTATATGTAAAATTAATTACATTTTATTTAAGGGGCTATGATATCGACAATTTGCAGATTCTTGATGTTTTCCTGCGTTTTTTTTCTAATATTTGAATTTTGCGAACCTATTAGAATTTTATTACTTCATTAATTAACTATAGTTTGTTAAGTCTTGATCTTTAAATAATAAATAAATACTAAAGTTGTAAGAAATTTCTTTTCAAAAAAAGTTAAACAGCTTTGAAGAGAGATTGCGATTTTATAATATTGCGAAAATAAGATAATAAGCAAATTTAAAAAAGCAATTAATATAATTCGAGAATCTACATTTTCTCACTATAATTATCTATATAAAAATAGAACACGGCGCCAAAGTAATGCAGGAAAGAAACATAGTCATAAATTATTTCTCTTTAATTTGTATTTTAAGGAGCAAAGTTAGATATTTTCAATATTCAAAAGAAAGTTTGAAATGACGTGACATTTATTAGGACAAATCTGCTAGCTACCTAGCTTGAAGGAAAAGAGATAGAGAGATATATGATTTTTATCGGGGTCATCTGTGGACTGTGTCCGTATAGATACAACATATATATGCACTTATACAAGAACACTTTAAAGATATAGAAGGTGTGTTCTCCTTCCCCTGAAAGTCACGTCAAATTGTAGGTATATGTATCGTAGCCCGCGAATTTCACCGTTTTTAGAAATTTCAAAAGTAATAATATAAGCTATATTTATTGTAGAATTTAAATTTTTTTTTCATTTTTCCCAAATGTTAACTACACAAAATTTATTTTTGTATCAATATCTTTCACATTTTCACTATGTATTCAATATTATTTTTGTTTTACCTTACGGAAAAACGCGACAAAGACATGTATATAAATTTACCGTAAAATAGTGCAGACATATAAATTTTTGTAAGTTATTTTCAACTGGGTATTCATCTCGTACCTCGTCAAAATGTAGAAGAAATATTTGTATAACGTTGAAAGAGGGAATCGGAGCGTCTTGTTACCACCCCCAAAAGACAGAGGAACGAACTCTAAGTTACCCACACATGCAGAAGAACACGGTCTCCTCCGCTCCTCGACTGCTCGAGTTCGTACATGCGTGTGTCCGCGATATTTCTAGGGTGCATTCGAATGTAAACATGGCCGCCGGTGTATTGTGCGACGAGTATTTCTCCGCCAGGAAAGGCAGAGTGCCGTTGTCGCAGACGTAATGTGGGCTCGGAAATATGCGGAGGCGAGACCCAGGTAAAACTGCCGACATATCCTTGACACAGGGAGGCTCGCAGCCTGTCCTTGATGCGCCTCCTGTGCTTCGTGTCTCCTCGAATGCGCGCGCGAGTGAGTCAAAGAGCAAGCGCGCTACAGTTCGAGGGATGCGTATACATATATTCCCTGTGGAAGTGCGCGAGCTGGAAAGAGAGGGAGAGTGCGTTTTATGTAGGTCGATCCGCGAGTATTTCCACGATCGCGAGGGTGGCTCCTGCGGTTCGCCCGTGCCAGAGAAAAATGTCGCGCAGCAGCAGCATCGAGCTCCGAACAGCTGGCTCCGCTGCGAGCTGGTGGTTCAGCTGACAGCCAATTAGCGCGAACGCCTACATTTTTGCCGAGGGACCTGTGTACATTTACCTATCAAGTCGTGGACTACTCTGTCTTGCTTTCAAGCTATCGCATTCTTAAGGACTTTGGAAATGAGCTGTTTATAGTCGTGTTTGGGTCGATGCTTGATTCGACGGTTTTCGTACGACTATAAACGGTCTATATGTGTTAGTTTGTGTGTGCTTTCTATCTCTTTCTCTCTCATACTTGTGGGAGGAAAAGAGTAGACTGGTTTATGAAATCGGGAATTCAAAGGCCTTTACAAAAATGGGTATATTGCTGTATTGTATATATATACACAAAACAAGTGGACAATCTACAATGTAGAAAAAATATGTGCCTTGTTTTTCTTGTTTACAATTGTGAACGCGATACGATTTTTTTTTTGGACGAGGGCTTTTTTCTTTTTTTCGAATTATTTGCGTATGATATATTTATAGGCAAGCAAATAAGTTTAACAAGAATTTGCCTTTTCTTTTACTGAGCATTTGAACTAGTTTAAAAACACTGAGAATTAAGCAATTCTCATTCTCAAGGCTGAGTTTTATTTTATTGATTTTATTTCTTTGGAATTAATAATCATTTGTTTTTATAAACAAATATCTGCATTACTTAGATATATAACTACCATTTAATCAAGTGAAACATTTAAAAAGAAAAATCTAACAGGCATAAACTTTTTAAAGTAATTTTTTAAAATACTTTTTATTGTTTTTTTAACCACGGTGAAAAATTAAATTGATTTTTATTTTATGAATACTGTTTTAAAATTTTAATAGTTGTCATAAATTATCTTATAAAGTTATTTTATAAAAATATAATAATAATAATAATACTGATTAATGAAAAGTTTGATAATTTAATGAAAAATTTTTAACTTTCATAGAATTTTTAATTATTTATACTTTATTGGCTTTCACAATATTTGATCAATGAATTTCAGGCTGGTGTCTGGGTAAGCGATGAACCTGTTTCGGGTTTTAATTCCATGTGCACTGCAGCGCAGTGGCGAAAGTGAAGCTGGTGACGAAGGAAACAGCAGCAGTGGTGGTTGCTGGTTCACAGGAAGAGGACAGAGCAATGACTCTCGCATGACACAGAGAATGGGAGCATCCGCCTCTTCCAGCCTTGCGCCTATTGGAGGAGATTCAGTGCAGGCAGCGAGGCTCTCAGCCTCTGGAAATCCTGATTCACTAAGCATTATAGTCAGGTAATATGATTTCAAATGATACTGCGAATTTTTCTATTATTCCAACTTTAGTTTCTTCTTTAACATTGCCTGAGTATGCTTACAGATTTATGATATGATTGCCCAAAGCATTTTTAATTCAATTTGTGGATGAAAAATAAAATATTAACGAATGAAATTATTTTTTTTAAGTATAAGTTATTTCATTAACTTCGCACATATAAGCTATCACCAATTTTATGCCTTGTATATAGTTGGTAATTGAAATTGATTCGTTTGCTGAATGGTGACAATCTTTGTGACCACTGAAAGATTGATTTATTATTGTTAAAAAATTCTTAAAACCTAAAGATAAATATTACAGTTTCTCCATGTAATGTGTACAGTATAATAAATTACCTTATAGGCATTACGATCATGTTACTTGCAGGGCAAGCTTTGCTTAAAATTGAAACAGCAGGTAATGTGGACCCTTCACAATAATAATTAGGTGATTTGTTAAAAACCTAAAGAATAAACCATCTTTAGTGGATGAAATTAATGAAGTTTAATTGTTATTTTAAATGAAAATGTAAAGTATATAAAAATAACATTATGGAAATAACATAATGTATAATAATGAGATAATAATTATTTGCTATATATAATATAATTAAAAAAGCTGAAATATCACCAATTTGATTGCGGCAGCAGCAGCTTTATAATGGTCTGATAATGGATCTTGCTGCCAAGGATTAAAGCCTACTTTCAGTTTTAGATGATACTTATTTTCACTTCTAAAAACGTTCCATTGCTTTTCAATATGTCTATGAAATTGTTCTACAGTTCTTTTAACTGTCTGATGAGGCACTAGTCTTACTGTGAACAGGGCTTTAATTCTAGAAAATAAATATAGTGTTATTAATTGCTTAAATTATTTTTTGAATTATAAGTATTATTTACTTATTGGCTATGGAAGCTAAATCATCTTTATCTGGTGGTTCTGATGTTACTTGAAAAGTATTTATACTCAAAGATGGCAAAAATGTTTTATGCAAAATAACTCGAGATGGTAAATCCTTATGACGCAGTGCTTGAACACCAATATCTTTTTTAATATGTTCAATTACACTTTTGTCCGTTTCGCATAACTTAAGTTCCTTCTTTGTGATGGGCTTTATATCATTCATAAACTAGAATTTTATAAATTTTAATTTTTTAAAACAAGATCAGTTATAACTCCACATACTTTATATTCAACTTATCTTACATCTTGAATTGCAATTCTTCTATTTTTATCAAAAAAAGTTCCAATAACATTAATTGCATCCATAAGTGGTTGGTTGAAGGCACCACCATATGTTCCACTGCCTATCTTTTTATCTCCACAAGTGATGCATAAAGAAAAATTACACATTCCACGATAGCCATATTTTAAACAAGGCTTTTCATTTACTCTTTTATCAATTGTAAAACAAACATACTCTACATTATTGAAAAATTCACGTTTCTTTTTGATAGCATTGGATAAACTTTTGCTATATAACTCTGAAGTTCCTTCTATCACAAATTTGAGATTTACTGGAAGTTCATTTTTACTCATCTTGTAAATCTCTAGAGCATTAAACCAACAAAGTAATGGACCTTTGTTATCTGAAACACCAAAACCATGCAGTCTTCCATCCTTTTCAACAATATTCAAAGTAGAACGTTTCTCATTTTCTTTTGAGGCTGGTAATACAATATCTAAAAATCCAATAGATTTGTCTTAAAATTTTTAATAATATAAAAAATAATTACCTCTACTAAAGTTTGATTTACCAATATTTCCGTAAATACATACAGTTTTATATTCGTCATCTACAAATAAGTTAGCAAATATAACAGGTGGAAGGTTGCTTTCTTCTTCCTCTTCTTCTTCACTGTTTCCATCAACTATATCAACCATTGCCCCTAATGCTTCTAGTTTTTCAGCAAATATTTGTAACTGCAATTTACAATAATTCCAAAATCGAAAATTTAATAAACCTGTTATTAATTATTACCATTTTCCACACATCCCGAGTGTGTTCTTGAGAATTTGAAGCAGATGGTATTTTCGCGGCATCTTTTAGTTTCTCAATGAATTCTTTTTCCTTTTGATCTATTAAGCTAAATAATTCTGGTATTTTAGTTTTTGGTGATATTCGTTCGTCATCGTCGTAGTCCATTATTAAAAACGTATGTCTTTGGGTAATAAAAGTAAAAAATGTCAATTTTTAATCGCTACTAATATTTGTCACATTAACAACTAACTTCACTTGATTAGGCTGTTATATGTTTACGTACAGTGTCATTATTGAGGGTTCACTTTTTCCCATGCCCTCTGTACAAATAGCTAAAGAGGCATTACAATATTTCAGGGATAGAAAGAAGCGAGTTACGGGCTTCGCGACGCTGCGCAAAAAGCTGATTCGGAGGCGGCGCTCGTCCAAGGCCTGCGATCACGGCCGCATAATTCGCGAGCTCGTGTCAACTTGGAGCCCGTTGGAAGCGGGCGCCCTACTCGAGGAGTATGAAGCATTGGCAGCCCTCAAGGATTTGCACGTACAAGCAGAACTGGCAAGGCCGCCTGCCGCAACTTTCAAACAAGACCTGTCTACTCTTTACGACTACAAGTACTGTACGGATGTAGATCTCGTTTACAGAGGCGCCTGCTTCCCGGTTCATCGCGCCTTGCTCTCGGCACGATGTCCTTACTTTAGAGATCTTCTTACTGGATGTCCTGGTTAGTTTCTTTAAATTCAACAAAATCTTGTTTGAAAGGAAACATTATTTAGCCGTTTCTTCTTGGTTTAGAAGAGATTTATTTTTTAAATTTTAATATTCTTGCAGGTTACGGTGCTCGGATATGCTTGGAGTTGCGAAGTCACAACATCGAGATACCGATGTTCTCCGCACTCCTGCGTTATCTCTATACAGGTGACGTGTGCCCGCATGATGGCTCCCTCGATGCAAACTTGCTACGTCGTCTTGGTGACGAATTCGGCAATCCGAATCCTCTTGAGCATGATCTTCGATATTTGTTGGACACGGGTAACTATGCGGACGCAGCCCTCGTTTTCACCTCGGATAGCGATTACCAAAGACCGGACAGCGGGAGCTCTGAGTACGGCTTCAGGCCCAAGCTCGAACTTCCCTGTCACAAAGCCATTCTCTCGGCGCGATCGCCCTTCTTTCGTAACTTGATTCAGAGGCGAACGCGCTCGGGGGAGGATCACACAGAACGCGCTCTACATATTCCCACAAGGATAGTACTCGATGAATCAGTGATACCCAAGAGATATGCCCATGTGTTACTACATGCTGTCTATTTGGATACCGTAGATTTATCTCTTATACTTAGAGGCGGAAGCTGTGGAACTAGCGCTGGTAGTCTGGGAGAGGTAATGTTTGGAATATTCACCAAAATTGCTTGTTACTTTATCTCAAATCATAATTTAACATTTTTTGACAATTAGAATAGATAAAGAAAGTAAGTTTCTATAAAACTAAAGTGTTTCCCTTAATGACTTTAAAAATTTTAATGACGTCACATCTTAAATAGCTTAATATAAACAGGATCTTATTTTTAAAATATAAAGTTTATTGTACCGAGCGAGGTTTCAAAGCTAGTATATAATTATTGTACTTCAATTGTGGGGGATTGATATTTATTGAACTTTTCCAAGGTTCAGGCGTTAACACATACAGGCCGCATGCGTCCTAGCGCACTTGAAGAAGCCATGGAATTATATCAAATAGGCAGATTTCTTGAATTAGATATTCTTTCACAAGGCTGTGAAGATCTTATTTTAGAATGGCTTACATTAGATTCTCTTCCAACTGTCTTAAAGTGAGTATTTTTTTAAAGTAAACTTGTGTATCTTTTATAAAAAAGAAAATTGATCCAAATTTATAATAAATGAAAAACATTTGAATCGAAAAATAATAATTTTTCCTATTCTCATTTATTAGGTGGGGTAGTCAGCCCCACGGGTCAGCATGGGTTCACCGTCAGGCATTACATTTTCTTCGAGAGGAATTTCAACCAGTAGCTTCGTCTCCGATATTGCATCAGCTCGATCAGGCACATTTGTCCAATGTTCTGCAGAGCCATTTTCTGCAGGCAAGCGAGCTCGAAGTTCTTCAAGCTGTATTGAAATGGGGAGAACAGGAACTTGTGAGGCGCATGGAGGATAGAGAGCCCAATTTATTGAGTCACACGGTTCATTCAGTCGCTCGGAAAGGTGTCAAGAAGCGAGATCTTAGTGATATTGAATTAAGGGAAATACTCAGTGAGCTCTTGCCTCTTGTTAGAATGGATCATGTTCTACCGCCCAATAACGAAATACTCACTCAGGTACATTAACTTTAACTTATCAATCATTTAATAAATAAAGAAGTTTATTCTACATTTTTATTACTCTGTAGGCTATAAGAAGAGGGTTAGTATCCACACCACCAAGTCATATGATAGGCGATGAAAGGGAAAACTTACGAATAAATGCTTGGATAAGAGGAGGAAAGAAAAATGGATTGTTCGTACGACCTCGTCTTTTTATGCCATACTACGAAGAAGTAAAGGTAAAAAATTGACTATTATATTTCTAACATTGTATATTCTTTATTAAGAAAAGAATTCTTTACAATTTAAAACAAAATATTTATATTTTAATTAGGCCCTAGTCGAAGAACAAATGGTTCAAGAAGCAGAATTGGTAAGGTTAAGGAGAGCAAGATACATTCCTGATATCCCCGATACATTGTACATGGTTGACGAAAAGCCGAGAGTTATGGGAGCTGCCGGTGTCGATATTTTAGCAGCTGCTCTTCCAGGTAATTGATTTATTCAATTTTTTATTTAAGATTATATTTAATTTAATTAATCTTTAAGAAAATATTTTATAAAATGAATTTTTAGTTCCAGATTCTGCTACAATGTCAGCCATGTTGAAACGCGAACAAAAACTGCGGCAATCTCCTAGTTGTCAAAGGGCGATTAGTTTGCCTCTTTCCTCGCGTCACGAAATCAACAGACAACTACGATTAAGAGTTGTCAGAGAATTCAATTTACCTGATGCGGTGGCTGATCTTCTTGAAGTAAGTAGTAAATCTCATTTTTGGAACTTACGAAATTTAATTAAATTAACAAGCATACTAGTCCCACAATTAAATTTTCATACATCATTCTATATTTTACATATCACATAACACTACGTATTTTTATACTTTTATTTGGAATGAATTAGTAACAAATATTTGGTATATTTTAGAAAATTCTACGAATATTAGTTGATAATTATACACAAAATCACATTCTTATTGTTGTTATTACCTCGTGAGCATTGCCGATATTACAATCTAAGTTCTTGCAATTTTCACAAGATAAACTACTTATCAGCTATTTTCGCAACTTTATTGACGACAAATAAAATATATTAGATTTGTAAATTTAAAAAACTTATAACTTAATAATACATGATTAATTTCGTAAATGGGTAAAAAATTTGAACGTTTTTAAATTACACAAAGTCTACGAGTTTTACAAAATCTAGCTTATCCAATTTTCAGGAGTTCTTTTTGCTAATCTCTAAGTTAAAAAATATTTTTTCAATTATTGGCGTGAAAAAATGCTTATACAAATTATCAATTTTTTGAAATAAATTGTTTTTTTTTAACAAAAAATCGCGCGTCACTTTTTTGATGATAACAATATTCAACGTATATTAAATAATATATGTATATTAAATTTCTACTGAAGTTTATAAAAAGAGTAAACGTTTCTTAATTCACCAGCCATCCATTCTTTACAAATGTTTGCAAAACGTGCAGTAGCTTATCTTCATAAAGCTGCCCTTTACCGATACTAAGGAAAGCTTCCTCATTTTTTATACTATTGACATCTGGAGCACTGCCCCGCGTCGCTTTGATTACCTGTATCATCATAATGCACTGGGGAAATTTGAGTGGTGCGCATTCTTTTAATAATTTATCGTATTCTTCCCTGGGGAAGACCTTTGTATCTACTTTCAGTGCTTTCAAAGTATCGATAAAAGATTCGTAATATAAGGAGATAAGATCGTTAAGGTTATTATCAATAACTTCCTTCTTCGCACTGGACACGAGGAAGAAGATGAGATCTTTCATACCGTAATCGCACACACTTAGTTGAAAGTCAACCATTTTCATGCCGATAATTTTGCCGCTGTTATTGTATCGATACATCATGTTGTTTACCCAGAAGTCATTATGTACGAAGGTACACCAACGTTCTGAAATAATTTTTAATAATATTGCATTTAGTGAAAATCTGATTTTTTAATTTCATTTAAATTATAGTTTAAATTGGGAAATTTAAATCTATTTTTTAATTATTTTATTCTCAGAATTTTGTTACTAGGTAAAATAGTTCTGAAACAACCTATTTATTGAAGCGATAAATCAATTCTAATGCATTTTGAACGATTATAATTTTTCTTGTGGAAGCAATGCGGGAAGATGAAAATATTCCTGTAAGAGAATATGGATCATCTCCCGTAAAATTCCAAATTAGTCTATCTCTGAACGTTACTAATAAACTTTACCAATCTTGCGATACTCTATTGACTCGAATTATTACGAAAATTTTACAAAAATTATTTAAATACGTACCAATTTGTGGTTGCGAATTATTTTCAACTTTCTCGCAGTGCTCTATCGTTTTAAAGACTCTCTCCATGTGAGGTTTAGCTGCATCCATCTTTTTGAGATTTTCCACGGCCTTCCGAATCATCTCCATCACACATTTCATGGCCACCTCGTTAGGCGAGGGGACGAGACCTGGAGCTATTGTTTCTTCAAAGTCTTTGGGGTTTTTAATTCTATATCCGCAAGTAATAGCATGCAGTTTGGCAAGTTCGCGAACTCCGTACTCCATGTGTTCGAGATCCATACCGAGAAGACGGTCTTGTGTCGAATAACTACAATAGTTCAGATTCTCCAGGACAATAGATGCTTGACCATCGAACTTCTCATCACCGATTAAGCTCATTCGTCCACCGTAGAAATGTGGTACTAATTTAATCAAGTCATTCTCGCTGATTCCGCTATTGACCTGTTGAATATTAATGATCTTTAAATATTAAATAGCATTTTAGTGATAAAATAATAACTTATTTATGAAAATAGGCTTTAGAAACCAAATTTCTCATAGATTAAAGAAGTTCACGTAGAATTATAATAATAATTATAATAATGCTCCAATTCATATGAAACAGTCTATTCATTTTAAAAAGCGAATTATAGGTCATCTACGATTCTTTATTTGATTGTTATGATTTTCTCACGAAACAAAGCTCACTGTATTGACGAATCTAATTATGGAGTCGATAAAAGACAATAATAGACTTCCTTCATTCAAATTTAGAGTAGTAACATCAACTTTAAATAGTACATCCGTAACTTCGAAAATACGTATAGTAAAGTGCTTTTAAAATGAAATTTTGGTTTGAATACTTTAGAATAAGCATTTTCTTGCGCGCTAAAAAATAACTTATAATTTATAAATTACTTAAAGTACACTTTTGTACCTTTAATGTAAACTTCTACTTTAAAATTTACTTAAAAGCTACTTTTGAAAACTCACCTGAAGTTGCATAAAAGCTGGTGCAATCTTCTTGTAGAAATAAAGTTCCTTTTTGAACGCCATCGGGCTGTTAAATAAGTCAAGCAGATAGTCTGACTTTGGTGGCATCTTACAGACGAGATGAAGGATTTCTTGTTTTCCATTTTTCGTGAGGTTAACGTTTACCGCCAGTATCAAGCTGCCGAAGTTTTCACCCGGGTCTGTTAGGTGCTTCCAATCGATCACTTGCACTGCAAGAGGGGAACCAACTGTCTGCTGGAGTAAGCCCTCCAGATCCAGAAGCGGTAGCGTTTCATTTAATTCTGGCATTTTCACCTTATCTGAAATAGAAATATTAACAAATACTTTTTCAGTTAAAAATATATTGAAAAATTATGCCGATTATATTGGATTTTTGTCGAGTTTGTCAATTTTTTTAGAAAATTTTTAATATATTGATGGGCCTACTGCTATTTTATTTATTCCTTGCTTCCTTATTTTTACAATTCAATTTTTGTCTTTTTATTTTCTTTAAAGAATAACTTTTGCTATTTAATTAGGTCGTTGTTACACGCAGCCCCTCAATTCTAGAATAAAAATACAGGTTATTTGTTAAATTGACTTAGTAACATTGTTACTTGATATCTATTCATTCATGATGGTAAAATATTGGCATTAGATGTTAATTCGTCTTTTACCCTGGTAGAAATTTTACGTAGTTTTTTACTAATGAATAGCCAGAAATGCGATTTCTGGTTTAGTTTTGACTAGTCGCTAGCTAAGCATTGCGTATTTTCGTCAC
>JAWWEM010000054.1:4369970-4386502 GCA_035582935.1 Ormyrus thymus | reverse complement strand
TATAAATTTCACCAATGTTAAATTGTGTACAATGTTTACGTGTACGATTCTTATGTGTATAAAACGCACCTTGCCGGAACTTCGTGTTAATAAGCTCAAGTTTAACATTAAATTTCTCAAATTTTAATAGCGGAAGGTGGGTTGAAATTTTTACCACTTACAAAGTATACTTAAATTGACATGCAGCACAAATTTCAAGTAAATTCGAAGAAATTGAATTATCGCGTGAACGTCCTTAATTGAAGAAAGTGAGTGACAAGGGCTGTTCTTTTTTGCGTAAAAAAAAAGAATTATGAACCATAAGAAAACCCAAATAATACGTGATATTTACTTCCTTATCGAGGTGCGCACTTGTATTTGTATTGAAATTCTGGACATACCCGAGCAAAAAAAGTATTTTCAAATGTTTTTTCAAGATAAAATTCGACGTAATTTATGCTTCTTTTTTTATTCTGTTAAATACTAACGTTTATAAGTTACCTTTAAGTTTTGAAACTTTGGTTCTTTATGCAAATGAGGCGCTGTTAATAATTGCAAAATTTATTCTTTTCACTAAAAAATCGCTGACTTCACGCGTTAATTATCGTAGAAGAAAATTCAAGCATTTAAACGCATGGTACAGATGAGCTCTTTGCCTTTCAGGAATCAGAATAAGTTCTGAAACCAGAATATTAAATAAAAAAGAATAAAAAAAGGCAGAAGTGTAAAAAATTATTAACATAATAATTTAATAACTATTAAAATAATATACTATTTAATTTGACAAATAAAGGTACGTGACTGAAATATTTTTTATTCATTAAAAATGTATTTGCGGAGAAAATAAAGTTTAGCGTGCCCGGAGTACGCTTACATCATGCTAGTCTGTTAAATATTGAAAAACTGAGTTGACAAAAAAACATTTAGCCTTCGAAATTTTTGTTTCCGTCTTCGTTCAATTTAATAAGAAACAATTTCAAATTACACTTTGCATTCAAATAATTTTAAAAATAAAATCATTAATGCTTTCATAAGTACTTAGAAATTTTTTAATTTTGTGAAAGCTGTAAATATGTTTTTAAAAATAGCATTGAGTTTATAACTTTTTAATCTTATTCCTTAACAGCAATTTGAATTCAGTTGCATAGACAAGGGCAACGATTTTTTTGCTATACCATAAAAAGTACCCAAACGCAGGTTTGTCAAATCATAATTTTAAAGAAAACGATATTAAATAATTTTAAATTCCTATAGGAACATAAATATAGGGGAGGCCAGAGCTATTAACAGGGGTAAGTATTAAAAAACATACATAAAATGTTAATACTAGCCCTGGTCTCCCCTACGTTGAAAAGCCAGTCATCATTAGTATAAATTTAAAGGATTTAATTCCGCGCTTTAGGTAATACAATCCCAGAGCACTAATCAGAAATATCTTTTGAAACTAGTAATATGAATAATAATAATTATAATAAATGAAATAACTTTTCTTAAAAATTATCATTAAAGTCAATGGAAGAATTGTTCATTAAAATCTAGTATTACTTTATAGTGTAAAGACTATTTATATTCAGATTAAATAATTATAATTAATTAATAAATACCTTGACTTAAAAACACATATTTTATTAAGTAATTTTAAAAGAAACATTGTGTAGTTTTCACTGAGTTTTACTTATTTATTTATATTATCAAAACGTCTTATTGTAAATGTAAACGTAAACTACTAGTTCATCGGTGTAATAACTATTTTTTTCACATATGCTATGACATTTATTTAGAACGCGTGACGACGTTATGGCATTTTTTACGCTAGTAATTTTTTTTCTTGTATGATGACTTTTTAAAATGAACATATTCAAGCACCATTTGTGCACTAAAACATTGAACTTTGTCATTCATTCAAATTACTAGCTGATAAAGATTTTTCTTCTACTTACTATCTAAATGATAGTAAGAGCTTAGAATGCACAAAATGTTGGGTAGCTTCTACATCAATAGTTAAAAGAAAGCTTATCTTGGAGACTGTGATTCGAAGTTAAAGAAATTCAAGTTTGTATATCTCGCAAACTTAATGTTTAAATTAACTCCGTATCACGTTTCTTTATACAATTGCTGTAGTAATTTGCGAATGCGACGTTGCTTTATTAAAGTTGACGTTTCTGCAAAAAAAAATATTTCAGCACTAAACTTTTTCATCCATGAATATGCATTATTCTACTACATTAATAGATTTTTTATTACTAGTTAACTTTTTGCAATTAAGTTTTAAAAAAAGGAAACATTTGTTTTTTAAATCCACGATATGGATATATAAAAAGATATTTTTATATTCACATATAATCTAATATAGATATAAAATTATAGATTTTTAAAAATATTTTTTTGCTTTAAGAATTGAAGATGTTTCCTAAAAGTAATTAGGAATATAAAAGATAAAGGTGTTTGGTATACGTAAAAATAGTTATAGATGGCATACTTATTTTTTATTCAGGACAAATTGAAAGGTATAGATAGAAATGAAAAAAGTTGATTGTGCACAGACTTGCCACGCAGTTTACCATTACACCAAACGCTGCAAAAAAATTGCTCAGAAAGCGTGCACCGAATTGAACATCTCAATGTCGAAAGCCTGAAAATTTAATCCTCGGCGTCTCTTATTTCAGAACGCAGCGTGCTACGGATTGAGCGAGGCGGACGCGAACTCGGTGAGCGCGGACGAGGACTGCAGCTCGTTGCTGGGCGGCATCGGCGGCGGCGGCGGCGTCGGCAACAGCAGCGGCAGCAACCACGGCGCCTCCTCGGCGTCCGTCTGCTACGGACGCAACATGACCTTCCCGCGGCACGCCGCGCCCTTCGCCCACCGACACCACGAGCTCCCTGCCATCGTCACCGAAGGAGAGAACTACAGACTTTCGGCCGAGGTGAGCTTTCGACGAGTGCGCTGATGCGAAGAGCACGCGGCTTATTAAATTGGGTCTCATATCCCTATTTGAATCGCGTTAACGCGCGGCTCCCTGCTGGATTGCGCGCGTTTCGCAGCAATTTAAACATGAGAGAACAGATATGTGGCCCAATTTTCAAATGCAGCGATTATTTCATCTGCATTCTTTTCACTCTTTTATTCTGTTTCATTATCTCAGATTTAACTCCGCTCGTTTAGAATTTGTAATGTATTGTTAATTCACAGAATTTACTTTTACAGACTGCTATAAAACAGTTCTTAAGCATTTAATAAAAAAATTTTTTTTTATAAATAGAATAACAGCGATTCTTTATTCTTTCTTCGTTCTAAAATTTTTAAATAATTCTATTTTTAATAAATTCAAGCAGAGGAAAAAGACTTCGCTCTTAATTGGCGCCAATTAAGTAAGCTGTTGATTTTAGCTAATAGAACTATTTATAAGTAAATCTATTACTGAGAAAAAAAGGACGATTAAATTGATGTTAACAGGGTCAATTATACAGATGCCTATAGTATTGCTTGCAAAATTGCAGCTTCCTAATTTTTAGCAATTAAGCATATTTAAGCCCTTAAATACAGTTTAAAGAAAAGTAAAAAATACTTTCCACTGCAATTTCCAGCACAAAAGTAATAAATTTTTAATATTAATATTTCTAGTTATAAAGGTTGCTTAAAAAATGAACACTAAATGCTCAACTACTCCTTCAGCAGCACTCGGACAGCAATTCTTGCAGCGAGGGTCATCTCTCGGGCATAATGCCGGACGTGGCGATGGCCACGGCTTCCTTCGGTGCCCTCCAGCTGGTCGAGCAGCAGGAGCTCGAATTGGATCTCGGCGATGGTGCCTCGCACATTCTGCAGCAGCAGCAGCAACATCATCATTCGCAGCCCCAACAACAGGCATCGTCGTCGTCGTCGTCGGGAGCAAGCGGTCAACTACACCGTCCCCTACTTCCGCATCAACGCCAAAGACACTTTCCAGGGCTGCCGCCGGCACCCTACATGTATCATCGCTCCGCCGGAGGTTTGCCGCGATTTATCTAAGCGTGGGTTCAAAGAACGAAGTATCATCAGACTAAAGTAAAGCTTGAAAATAAAAATTAACGTTTAGGATCGGAGGACAATTTTTTCGGCCGCAAAGCTGTTTATCAAAGACGTATATGCTATAAGAATTCGCAAAAATGCAGGTCTTCATTCCAGAGCGTTTAGTTATATCTTATTGGAGGATCGTATTCAGAGATTCGTTTCTTTTATTGCCTGGAATTCTGCATAAATATAAAAGAATCGCGTAGCGTACTGAACCAGTCGATTCGTGTACAAAAGTAGGTTACTTGAATTGAAAGTTTTTGACGTGGTATTTAAAACGAAAATTAGTTTTAAAAACTTTAGTCTTTTAATATTTCATTTTTTCGATTCGTACCCCCGTCCAAATTCGAGAAATGTTTATTGCCTAAAGCACCAAGGACCGAAAAATTGAAGGATGCAAAATAGGCAATTAGCAGATAAAACTTTGTTTCTCATGTAAGAAATGTAAATAATACTGCCTATGTAATCTGTAACTTGTCAAACCAGGGTGATGTGCGCGCCAAACTCGCTACATGCATTTGTGGCTACGCCTTGCTGAACGTCGCTTTGCACTTTTCTGTTTTATTTATTCCATTTTCTTTTTGATCTTGTAATGTATTTTTTGTATTATGTATACGTTTATTGCGCATAAGAGTTTTGATTTTTGTAAATAGAAAGTGTTTATAACATTAATTTCCTTTACGAAAAAATATTATAGTGATATATCGTATGATTATAGTTCAACTATAGTTTTACTATAATAAATATAGTTTAACTATAGGTTTTATTATAATCACTCATTATCATGTTTAATTTAATAAGAAAGAATTTTATTTCAATTTTACTGTATTAGAATTTTGAATTGATTTTGTACATTTAGTTAAAAAACAAGACGTGTTGTTTATGTACATGAGAATCGTATATCTAAAAATTGTGCACAATTAAACTGTGTACAATTCTTATGTGCATAAAAAAATCAATGACAAAAATAAAACAAAATTTATTGAAAAATTTACTTAAAAATAATGTTATATTAGTTGAAAACCAAGTGAATCTTAATCTTATTGAATTTCTTAAAATATCTCGAAAAGTAAAGAAAGTTAATACACTTAAAAAAGTTAATAGCCAAACAGACAATTAGATAAATTATATAGTAGTAAGTATTATGTAAAATTGTTACTACTATGTAGCCAAAAATTTCAGTTAATAAATTTTATTTTTGTTGGATGAAATGATCTTTGATAGTTTAACATAATCGACATTTCGGAAAGAAATTAACTTTCAAAAATATTCTTTTTCTTAAGAAGTCTTAACTAATTTAACGAGTACTATATTTTGGAATACTTCCAATAATATTACTAAGCAAATATAGGAAAGCAAATATAGTAACAAAATTATTAGTTCTGTTTTTAATTTTCATGACTACTTGTCTCCATGTAAATATTTTAGGATTCGTCGTTGGAAAGGTACACAATTTAATTGTTGAATACTTAACCACCCTTTTAAATAAGATGATATTATAAAAAGATAATTCTTGTAAAATATAGAAAGTGCACAGTGTGCAAAATGCATGATGGTGTTCAGCTGCAATTGAGGCTTTCCCTGCGCGTAGCCATAGCATAAGCGCGTTTCTTGCGTTCACATGCGCTGCGCACACGTATGTGCGTGTATTATATCGGTTTTTCGTGATTAAAGATAATCACGCAAATAGGTGTATGTAAGTATGCATGTGTATGAATGTATTTACCAATACAACGATAATCGTACATAGAATTTTGCCGATATACTACTATTGGTAATAGCCCAGTGGTCTTTCCGCGATGCGATTTTCGCAGACTACATAAATTGTCCGATTTTTTATACAAATTTTTTTATTACAAAATTAAATTTATTCTCAATTTATTTATTTTATGACTGAGTCCTACTTGGGCAACTTTATTTACAAATATTTGGCTAGTGATTTCATTTTTTAATTTTTTTTATGAACGTCAATTTATATTTATTGTTTCGATGGTCGTCTTTGTTACTTGTGCTTAGTACTTTAATATCTTCCATAAAAATATAAGTTAAATAAAAGTATGCGTTAAAAATTATTTCTGCTATAATCTTTGTAGAATTTTCATGTAAAATTCAGCATCTCCAGATTTTGCTTAAAGATTTTCAAAAAATCTAAAAAATTCAACTAAATAGTTTTTTCTGCTGCCAAAAGATGCAGTGTGATGGAATGTACAATGATATTAAGTAATGAATAGTCGTGTGCAAATATAAGCGTTAAACAGAAACGAATATGTAACGTAAATACACCATCGTTTATATTTGTATGAAATATAAAAACTATATATATGTATACATATGTGTTTTTGAATAGTTAAAGGCTTAAGGGGTGTTAGCGATGTGAATAATTGTGTTCAGAAAAACAAACTGTTAATATTTTTAATGCAGACTTTATGCATTTTTTATTTAACAATTTACTCAATTCTACTGCCATTTTACAGACTTAGCCTTTATTATAAACTTAAATCTGACAAGTAGAGTTAAGTATATTAATAAAAACTTATAAATATTCATATTAAATATGAACATCAAAAATATCATATTATATATTTTATAAAAGAAATAAAAATAATTTTTGTTATGTTTTTACAATTGTAGGCACCCATGCAAATTATTTAAATTATGAACTAAACTTTTTTTATTGCATATTTCATCTTATTCATTATTGGTACATTAACATCACATTTTTGGATAAAGACCTAAGTACTTGTACTATTAAAAATGATCATAAACAAGTTAGCATGGAATTTCGTCTCTTACACCCTTTCAGCTTATAACTGTTGATGTATAAATCGCACTATAAAAAGGTAAAACAACGTAGTAGCAAATTGTTTTCTTGCGTCAGTTATATTATTATAAGTTTTTGACTAGCTAAGCTTAATTCAAAGGCTGACTGCGTTAGTGTCTCCACTATATTGAGAGCATACACACCTTCAGTCTAGATCAATAAAAAAATAATATTATTAATAGCCTTGTAGCGTTAAACATATTGCAGTCATCCGGTGAGAAAAAACGATTGTTATTTATGATCTTATTAATATGATAACTTATACAGCATTAAATTATAGAATAGCTTTAAAAATGTCTACTTTAGCAGTAAATAATGAAAACTGGCCTGATGGTATTGAATTGGAAAAATAGAAAATAAGAAAATAAAAAGTAAAACTCAAGCTCTTAACGAACAAAAAAAAAAAAAAAAAGAAATAACTTGAGTGAATTTTCAATCATACATTAAAAATATTTTGACATTTTTATCTTTTACAATCACTTTCTTATTTTTCACTCTTAATGTATATCATTTTTTATTTTACAAACGCCGGATCAACTATTTATAATTTAAGACTTTTAAAAGACTTTGTAAAAGACTGCGTGATTTTTGAGTTAGAATATAATCGTTACTTTGAATCTAATTATTGCGAAAATGTAAAGAAAAGATAGTAACCTAAATTACGAAATATTTTCTTTTTGCTTAAGAATATAGATAGGTTCAGTTTCTGAAATGTATCATCTTCTCATTCATATTATATACATGCATTTGACATTTATAGAGAGAAAGGAAATGAGTGGAAATTGAGTGAAAGAGATGAAAAATAAGATTACAATGGAATTCAATTATTATGGAAAATGTACAATGATTTTTTTCAATATAGAATGGAAAATTTTTTATTGTTTTAAACAGTGAAGTATAAATTAGAAATTATAATGGACATGTTAGTGCAATGAAAAAATGATTTTATTGATTATAGGTAAAACATCATAGGTTAAGTTTATATTTTCTGCATTTTTGCAGTAAATTTAAAAAATGTTCAAATATAAAATTTAAATGGCATTTTTAAAACAATTTAGAATATTTAAAAAAATCATTGTATGTTTACCTTATATAAAATAAAATACAGTACCTTTGTCGTTTGTGACTATGTACAGATTAGCAGTGTAGTACAATATTATGTAATTGAACCTCATTTCCTAGAAAAAGGAAAAAAGAAAGAAATAAAATAAAAAGAACCGAAAAGTTTGTAGTACATCGAAAAATGACTACAAATAAGTTGGTAAAGTGAGTGAACGACATTTTTGGTGGCCAAGCAAATGGCGCATCATCCTTAAAGGACCAATGTAACTAGTAATCGATTAACTGTAGAAAAATGATGAACAAACTTCTACTTTATACAGTATTTAACGCACCGCGCAAAACAATTTTAAATATTTGGCAAATGTTGAGACTCAAATTTATTGACGGTCCTGTACTTTTATTGTTATAGATTTTTGAAGGCCCAATTTAATTAAAAAAAAAGATCGAAAGAGCATATTTTAATAATTTTAAAACTATAGGATGTTTGTTAAAATGTTCTCATTACGTTTTAAGTATGCAAAATCAGTAGTAATAAATTATGAACAATATTTGCAAAGGAAGAAATCTACAGTGTCTCTGTTACGAGTAGATTACCAATATTTATTATTTAAAGGATTTGGTTTCTCTGCGGTAATATACTGTATAAATGTTAACGTGCTAATCTGTTTCCCGTGCGTTTCGCTGATCAATCGTAAGCTATTTAGAATTTCCGATTGTTATGATTATTATAGGTAATGACAGTTATATCAGGCAGTCATAATTGTCAAATCAGAGTAAGACTTATTTATTGATTTAAGAATTCCCGAGAAGTGCAATCTGAAAGTAAAAATTGTAAAAAATGTTTGTTCTAATGAACTAAGAAATTAAATTGACACGTTACTGCGTGAGTTAATGTTCATGGGTCGTATGCTCCCTGCTTTCGACACCTAATGTCTGTATAAAAAAAGATCTTGACAAAATATATTAAAGCATAAAATTTCTGAGTAATTTCAATGATTTATACCCTACCTCTTAAAATAAAAATATTCTCGAAAACATATACTACATATATTATGCAGGTTGTAAATAAATATAATAACGTATTTAAAAAAAAAAGATATATTTCAGCAAAGATAACAACACCTAGCTTCAAACATCACAAATTTTCATAAAGTTTTAATAATATTAACTTCTGATAATATTCACATTTACATAGTATATATAGATATCAAGTAGGCAGTAAATTTTGACATGGTATAGTTAGCTTATTAGTATATTTTTTGTTGATTTGAATCAGGTCACTTACGTATCGTAAAACATCAATATTGAAATATTTATTATATGGTTAAAAATTTTGTAACATTTATTTTTTGTCGAATTAATATATTGTTTAGTTGTAGGAAGACAATATACATAATTTAGTATTTAATATTTGAAAGTTTTCAAAAATTTATCAACACTGATCACATCGATAAAGTAATAATATGCCAAAAATTCGCATAGTAGCTTGCAAATGTATTTTTTTCATTTTTTTATAAAAAAGATTCTGTTGTAAATATACTAGATTCCACTCATTTTAAACTTTCTTAACATTTTGGAGCTATTAATCCATGTAAAATATCGAAGCTATTTCCATCTGGATGTACTGTAAATATTTTTTTGTTTTTGCCTTTAACTTCTAGAAATCCGTACATGTCGATTCCTAATATTTGTACATCTTGCGATGATCCATTTGGCAAAATAACAGTTACTTCAGCATCTCTGAAATAATTATGAAAATTTTGTTCAATACATAGTTCCGTAAAATTATAATATTACAATATTTAGGTAGAAAAGCTTACGTATGCATCCAGTATTTGTAATAAAGTTCGTAAAAATGATCAGAATTTCCGCTTTGCATAATATTTATTAAATTTTCCAATTCGTTAAAGACTAAAGCTAAAAACTTTTCGAATGTAAGTTTTTTTAATTTTTTTGAAGAAACTTCATTATGTTTAACAATTAGATCATTAATGCAAGTTGTCGGTGTACTGTTTGAAAGGTTCACTCCCGCTCCTGTAAACATTTTTTTAAATTAATAACATATTACGATTAAAATAAATATAAAAAACAAGTTTCAAAAATTTATTAATACCTATATTACAAATAGCATTCGTCTTTTGAATCAGTGAAGAAACGGTGCAACCACCTATTTTAAAACCATTTCCTGAATAGATATCATTAGGCCATTTAATTCTAATATCTATGTCCTATTAAAAAAGTTACTAAAATTTATGTTCTGCATCATATTTCCATATTTTGAGTAAAATATTTTATATTTTAAAATAGATTAAAAAAAAATTTTGAAACCCCCAATTGTGTTACCTCATATCCTGGAATCGACTTTACTGCAGAAACGACAGCCACAGTTGTTAAATGTTGAAGAAGCGATAGTCGTTCGCCAAGTACAGATTTTAATGGAATGTGAAGCTGTAAAGTGAACATTGTACAACCTGCCGGACTCAACCATGCATTTTGACTACGACCTTGGGAAAAATATTATAGTTAAGAAAATATATACGGAGATTAAAAATAATATTACTTTCAACTTTTATCCAAAAACTATTTTATAAATTTACTTTAAATTGTTTTAAATTTCATAATGCTTCTACTGACAGTACATTGGTATGATTAATGAGTTCACTGCTCGCTGCTGTCTAATTATAAAATTTTTATTTTACAATAGAAGGCCAACCTTTCAGCTAACTAAGTAGCCTCCATCAAGGCAAAAATTGTATTAACTAAATAATCTCGTCTCTTAACAACTTCTGCACTGAGGAAAGTTACTTTATAGCTAGCCCTTTTATTTTATGAAAATATTGTATCTTACTCATTATTACAATTTATAGTTTTTAGCTAAATTACAACCGTTACATTTTCTAACTGGAATGGAATATTGTATATACCTCGACCATTAGTTTGCTGGCGCGGAATTACTGCCAAGCCATGGTGTAAAATTAAATTGTTTGTAACATGATTAGAAGATGCCATAACATCAGCGTAAATGACTAAACGTCCAAGCGTTTCTGTGTTGAGATTCTATACAGAGTTAATAAACACCTTATTAAAGGAAGAAATGACTAAATATGAAAACCGACGTCAATTTATTGACGCTTAGTTTCCTCTAATTAAAGTTTGTAATTTTAAATTTTACAGTCAATTTTTAGATATGCATTTATAAAGCTAATATAAATAAAAAACTATTGCTAAAAACGTTGTAATTATTCAAAAAAATAGTCAGCTCTGAGATATGGACGATTAAGAATTTAACAAACTGGATAACGAACTCGGCCTAGACATTTCAGAAATCGTTTTGCAAAATTTCAGATCGATTAGTACCTGTTTATTTCAGTAATTGATGACAAAGAATAGTTTCCTTAAAACTAATAAACAATTACAGTAATTGGATTCCGAGATAAAATTTTTTTTTTTAATAACGATTTTGCCAATAAATAAAGAAGGGCAATATTTAAAATTAAATTTCGGTTGCAAAAAATTATGAAATTTTATGCTCTTTCGAATGTGCTGAATTCTCTATTAAAAAGAATTTATAAAAACTTATAAAACCCCATAATTCCTGGTGCAGATGTTCTTTAAAACGCGGAGTTTTATAGAGCATCTGCACAAGGAATTATGCGGCTTTATACGTTTTTATAAATTCTTTTTAATAGGGTTATCATGTTGGTCGAATTATGTTAAAAATTCACAATAAAAAAAATTCATCAAAAAAAGATTTATGAACTACTAGAAATTGAGATATCAAAGTACGCATACAGAAAAACACACGCGCGCACCCATACACACATAAATCTATACGGCATACAGAATTCACTTACTTCAAAACGGATATTTTCTAAATATTGTATATTTCAGATTTGAAATGCTTGAAATATTGGGTATATGTTTTTTAAAAACGTTTTGTTTTATTACAACAAAGCTTCTTCCAAAAGAAAGCAATATTAAAAACCGCTAAAAACCTAATTTTTTGCGATTCTAAATATCTATTTTAATAATAAATGAATATCATACTAATTGTATATTTTACGTTATTTATGATCAGTTAAACTATATTTGTGGTATATTACCTCAAAATATTCAACAGTCGAAAAATTATCGGGACATCTATGTACCAATACAGGTAGAAATGTTGAAGAGGCAGGTTTCATGACAGTGGAAGTGCCGCAAAACTGTATTTCTAATTCTGGAGCTTTTAATATGTCGTTTGGTTTCATCTGATCTTTTAAATTTTTCAACATTTCCAGTTTCAGCTGTACGAATACAAGGCGTATAATTAGATTTTGAATGCAGACGGTAATAGTGTGCAGGGTGGTGTGGTTTGCATGATTCTTTTCGTAAACGTGTGTTAATGAATATAGTGTGTCATTTAACATCCCCCATAATCTGCGAATAAGTCGAATTTTGTTTTAAAATGTGAATACGTGCATTATACGTCTTTCATGCTTTACAATATTTAAAAAAATAATTAGAAAATATATCATAAATTAGTAGATATTAAAACCCAGGTAATTATTCATTTTTGTCCTATACGTGTTTATGCAATATTCAAATTAAACCAAACCAAATCATTTAAAAAAGTTATTTTATTATTTTAAACTTTGAAATATAAGTATATAAGTAGTAAAAGTAAATAGAAAAACTATTACTACAAATTATTTAAAAGCGAACGTACCTCGTGTCTCCCCAGAAAAAACCCAGAACTGTACGTTGGTGGAACCTTTGGTTTCGTATTGACGGAAATACCTAAATGAGTGCTGAGAAGGTCACTAAATATCTCAAGTCGCGTGATGTTGCTTTGCTTGAGAGCGGCGTATTTGCTCTCTTCAAATTCGTATTGTGAGGGATCGGCCTCGAGATGTATCTGTGAAAAGACAGCTTTGCCACCGGTCTCGGTAAGATATGCCAACAAGATACTTGGTGTATGCCAGGTCTCTTCCGAACCTAGCACTTTAATGTTGAATGTGTGCGATTTGCCTGAACGATCGCATATACTCGTTGACACTGGAGTTGGTGGAGTTGCCGTTCTAAAATCATTTTCACTAAATAGTATACCAAATTAAAATCATCAAAATATTATTAATTAATGAGTTTTGTATTAAGCATTTCATGTACTTTCATTTTTATTTTAATATTATTAAAATAAGATTATAAAATGTGAAAAAGTAATATTTACTTAGATTCTTCTAAATCTTGAGAAAACTTCGTTTTAACGGGTGATGCTTGGTAGCAAAATACGTGGTGCATCATGCGAACGTGTTTCCATTTTCCGTAAGAGAAGCGAACTAGTTCGTTTTCTCGAACTTCTGCAGTTTTAAACGCGGGGAGGAGAGTTTTTAAAATATCAGAACAAAGAGCTAGAAGTTTTCCTCCACGGACTAAATACTCGACAACTTGAGAAGCTACATCGTTTCCAACATTTCCACAAACAACCATCAAGTTCACTTGATTCATCCACACGTCTTTTTGAGCTTCTTCAGCTGTTAGTGTATAAATTGTATATCTAAAAAATTTGAACATTAGAAATTTATCAGCATTATAAAAATGTAACATATTTTTTAATATTATATAATTATACTTGTTTTCTTTTAAAGTTGTTTCGAGTACAGTGCGAACATTGTCTGTTGCAACTGCACTATCTGCACATATTAATATATTTGGAGGCTTGGGATTCTTACAATCAATTTCAGTCTTTTTTGATGGCGAGTAACTATAAAAATAGGCAATAAATAATTCAATGTAGATTGTGTTATTAGATTGTTTTTATTTAAAAATTGGTAAACTATAAACATACTTTGCTGCATTGGTAGACAGTGAAGATCTAGAAGATGCTATACTAGACATTTTATCATTTAATTTTTTTGAATCTTGGGAGGTTTCTAAAATAAACTCCTGAGATCTTGATATACTTAAATTAGATGTAGAACCAACTGATAAATCTGTTAATGAAGGATTTATCATAGGATTTAAATCCATGGAATTGGTTAATGCTTGAGAGAGTCTTGAAGCTGTTCCGTTGATTATGGCACTAGCAGATGCTGGAGTAGGTGGAGGGGTTGATGGAACAGAGGAATTTGAAAGATGATCTTTTATATAAAAATTATAAATTATTGTTGTTGATTAATTGTAATTAATTCAAACAAAATTGTTTTCAAATCAAAATATTACCTGATATTTCATTTGGAATTGTAATTTCTAATATAGTAGGCATTTGCAGTGTAATTGGTTTACTTCCTGGTGATACTAACAGACCAGGAATTTCCTTTACTTCTACAGGTTCGTTTTGTTGAGACACTACTCTTGCTGCACTACTAACTAGCCTTAGTTTTTTTATATAAGTATTCCATTGAGAACTATTAATTAATTCTGTAATAATAAGTTTAAATGTTATATAATAATAAAATGAACCATTTTTATTAAATGTTTGAACAAAAATTTACTCTTGCTTTCCACTAAGTTGAAACACTCATAATTGCAGACACAAGGTTTGCCAAAAACTGAAACAGCTAAAAATCAGATAAAAGTACATTAATGCAGTAGACTGTAGGTAATAAATATACATGAATAAATTCATTTACATTCAATGCGTGTAACAGGTAATCCATTATTTATAAAGCACTGTCCTTGCATTAAGGTAGTAGAGAACTTTGTTATATGGTCTAAATCTGTTTCTAATATTACACCAAAACTATCATCAGATGTCCATGTTACAATTAAACCATAATCTTCAAGCTGAAATTGTTAAATTATTTAATTAAATTTTTATTTTAATCATCAAACATATTGTAAATAAATTGTGTACCTTGGTAGCTTTTGTAGAAGCAAGAGGAGTATAGTTATTTAAATCAGCCTCTATAAGAACATGTATTTTTGTATTCTGCTGCAAAGTTGTCTGTGCATTATTATGAGTAAATAAAGGGAATACACTTTTTCCGTAAGGGTACAGTAACCAACTTGAAACATCCACTTTTTGCTGGTAAAGATAAACAAATATTAGCTTTTTTTTACTTTTTCAAATTATTTATTAAGGATTCTATTTAAGGTATATTATTAAGATGTACTGTTGTTCTTGGACATAATCGTACACTTAAATATTGGAATACATTGGGCTATGCTAAATTGTGCAAAATTAAAATGTGTACAATCTTTATGTGCATAAACAAACTAATGACATTACATTTTTAAAAATCTAAACCAAAATTATTATCTACTCTCTAATTTTAATTAATTTAATAATTTTAATTTAATCAAAAAAATGATAAAATTTTATTTTTTCACTGAAGAAAAATACTTTTAACTTTAAAACTAAAATGCATACATAAATCATATTATTTATAAATGACATCTGCATATATTTTTTCATTTATTTAAAAATGAAATAATTGCCACTTACTTGTGGATATATAGTACACAGCCGTTTATCTCCTTGATACCAAAGAAGATCACCTAGTTTTGCAAGGTTACTATTACTACACAAAGAAGAACTTAATAAATCTTTATTGATGTTATTGCCATTCTGAAACTTGCTTTTACCATTAACATCTAAAACAGAATATTATTTATGATATATCAGTATATTAAGAAAAAAATATTTTCAATGATTTTTTAGTTTCATTTATAAATTACCTTCTTTAACTAGCAATTGTGTAGTTGTATAAAGCATTATTGAAGGTCTCGTGACTTCTGGTCCTTGTAAAATTAATTGAAGTCTTGTTTTTAAAGAAGACAATCTCCATGACTGTACCCATGTAGCAACCATGTAGAAAATTGTTAAAAGCATTTCGTTTAAAAATAATTAATGGCAAGTTACAAATCAGAATGGCTTTTAATATCGGTAGCATTGAAGAACCAACATTTTGGTAGACTTTATCTGTAACAAAAAAATATTTCCATCAATAATTTCTATTTTAGAATTTTAGTTGCATACAAGCTTAAAAACTTTTAGTGAAGAAACCAAAATTTGAAAAACTAGTATCTAAAATCACTTTATCTGCATAAAATCAATAAAAGAAAAGGTTTGTCACTAAAAAAGGAAAATGTTTTGATATAAAATGATTTTAAAAAATTCCAACTCCAGTAATTGTAATGTGTACGTTACTTATGTTTTGTTTATTTACAATATACTTGTCGGAACAATTGTTACGTCTATATGACTACATATGAAAGACAAAAACAGAAAAATCAACATGAACGGTCCAACGTCCATAGCAGACGACGGTGAACATGAAAGAAAATCACTGCAGAGACATCTGTAGGCCCGGTATTTTAGTTTGAGAAATAACCGCGCGATAAATTAAAAAACTATCTGCTCTTCCTTGCCGGTATGTGCAGATTGAAGGAAAAAAATAATATATATATATATATATATATTTATATATAATTAAATTACAAAAAATAAAGAAAATAAAATCATCAATTAGTAAAACAATAGTTTGCAGACATTACCGGCAACATGTTTTATTTCATAAAAAATTTTCAAACTGAAAGAAGCATAAAAGTCAAAGTAAATGACAACCCTGTTGAAAGTGACTTATAAAAACCGATAAAATTGAGTCCGTTTAAAGGGTTTTAATGTGTGTATTTGCA
>JAWWEM010000054.1:4346042-4369870 GCA_035582935.1 Ormyrus thymus | reverse complement strand
TTTAAAGTCGGAACGAGAACCAAACCAAATCAAATAATTTAGGGACCCTAGACGCAATTTTTCCAGCGGCATCGCTGGTCACGCCTGAAGAGCCCACCCATTATTTCCCCAAATACTCGCTGTTGCAGGTAGACACGGCCAATCCGGACCTCAGGGCCCTCAAGGACCACCAGGCATTCCAGGTACGTAAGTCGTTTTCCGCAAAAGAAAAAAAAAAAAAAAAATCACGCTCGCAAGTGGGATGCAAGCTACCGCGTCTACCTTTTACACCCTGCAGGCGTCCGAAGCTTTCACGGAGGTTAAGTGCGTGCATTGCCTCCTGCGATCGAAGCGAGCTCAGGCGAAAGGATAGGATCGGAACGCGCTGGGGAACAATTAGCGGGGGCAAATGGCTTTGCGTAGTTGATTAAACGTGAAATGATTGGGAGGGTGGGGGGGAAGGAGGGGAGGTTAACGAGCGCTTAATTACTTTGTTATCTCGTTTCTTTAGCGAGAGGCCGCCTGTCTGGCCCCTCTCGAGAGCGTTGCCACGTCGCTGCTCCAAGGTAACTTCGGACCTAAGTAAGCTTGTCGCGCTAATACACGCAACTTTGCCCTCGCCGAGGACGGAAATTAATTTTCGTCCCGGAGTGGAAAACTTGTCCTCCTCCTCGCCGAAGCAGCGTGGGGGGCAGGGCATTCAATGTCTTGGTTTAGTGTGTACTTTTAATTTGTAAGAGATGCCGTCCGTCCGTGCTTAACGTTCCGCGGGATTTGCGCCGCGGCAAGGGACTTTTTAAGGCTTCATTTGCTAGGATATCGCAGCGTGGATTAAGGATAATTTTACTATAATTTTCACGCTTTGCATTTCATTTTATTAGCGTGCTACGAAATTATGAAATTTTCGCTCCACGCGAGTTCGCGCCGGGGTATTAATTAATTACATAAATGGAGGTATAATTTCGTGTATTAATCATTTACTTAAAATTCGTTAAAACTTATTTATTTTAAAACGCGCATGCAAACGTTTATTTGCGTATGCGAATAAATTAACGACGTCGCTGTGCGTGTATAACGACCCAAATTTAATGAAATTATGGGGACATTAATTTACTCTGCAGATTACAACAGTTTTAGCATTTTTAAATGGCAATGAAAACCTTCACTTAATAAAAGCATTGTTTGATTGTACTTTGAAAGATTTCGTTAGCATTCGGAACGAGCAACTTCATTTGCCTAAACGACTTTCTCCAATGTTTCTCTTTAATTTAGAGGGGTAAACTTTAATTGATCGTAGCATCTAGTTTATTTCAAATTACAACTTCCTTCACAAAGAAAATAATACTAATTATAAAGGAGTACATTTTCCTTTCTTGGAAAAGAGTAGCCTGAAGTTTTAAAGGCCAGAGTTCGAGAATAATTAACAGCTATTTTTCACCCTTTCTTTATAGACAGACCAATCAAACTGTAAAATGCGATAGCCACCTTGACAGCGTTAATCAAAGAAGCCATTAGTTCCAATAAAGCTTATCGATCTACTAAAAGAGTGTAAAGTAGCAACTGATTAAACTAAATGTTTTAGGAAAAATGGGTTTACGAGGTCCGCCTGGTCTAGACGGCAAGCCTGGCATTCCAAGCATCGTCGCGTACGCCCCCTTCAAAAATGTGGTCGGCGGTACTATTACTTCTATCGATACCAGTGATCTTCTTGTGCCACCTTCAATTGACGGTAAGTTCTGTCATAAACATAATCAAATCTTCAAAAGTTATCTTTTAATACTGTTCCATCATATTTCATTTTTAATCATTAGATTATATCGAATAAAAAAGCTGCTCCATACTTATAAATCTTAAATTGTAAATATTATTTATTATTTTTAATTCTACAAAGTACTACTTTCTATAAGGATCTATATTTCCTTGTGAACCGTAACGGATGAATTCTAATCCATGCGTATTCTAACGCACAGCACTTATAAAATAGCCATTCTGAGCGTCAGTGCTTTGTTATTTTTTACTGAACGATATATCTACTATCTATGAAAGATGATTGAAAAGAAGAGAAGCAAAGTGTACGTAAACGTATAAAAAATATCATAAAATTTTATGAATAGAAGTCTACATTTTTTTATCAATATAGCTGTAAAATTTTAAAAGTTCATTTGCTCATTCGCAAAGGGAAGCTTTACAGTGTTGCACGCTTTTCATTTTTAGCATAATAGAAAAATTAAAAATCAGATGAAGAAATGTCTCCATGCACACTTTTAATCCAAATTAAAAATTGAAATATGGAATTAAAAGATTAAAATTTTTATTATTGCAATAAGCATTTTTATTTGAAATTAAGGTATTTTTGAACCAAAATTCGTATTAACTTTGCAATATAAATTTTAATGTTTAAGATAAAAGCAGAATAATTTAAAACTTAATAATGAAATAACAATTTTATTATTTAATGTTTAAGAAAGAAGCAGGATAATTTGAATCATAATAATAAATATACTGTGCCACAAAATTCATTCAATTTATAATTTGGTAAAATAATATTATATTTACTAACACAATGCTTACTGTTTCGGATTACAAATTGAACTCTGAATACTTAATACATAATAAGAACTGACAAGTAATAAATTTCTATATTGTCACAACCATTGCAAGGTTTATCTAAATTAAATTTTATTATAAACAAAATTTATGAGACACACGAACTTTATCAATTATCCACCGTTATTTGAAAATTGGGCACTCTCGAGTAAACTTGAATGTTGACATACTCTTCAATGTAAAGTTGTAAAATTATTCAGTTCTAATACAGAAACGGAAGAACTTCTGAGAGAATTTCGACTTCCAAACGCCTAACTATAGTCAGTATTTGTTATATAATTTTAGTTTACATGCATATTCGAGTTTAGTTATTAATTAATAATTACGTTCATGGCTACAGCTATAACTGTAGGTTGAAAGGAGTTAGTACCTGCAAATGGAGTTGTTAGATTTTAAGTTTAACTTAATTTACATCGGAAGCGCGAGTCATAAATTATTTGACTGTTTCGGGCAAGCATATAGACATATAATTTTCTGCAATTTCGAAGATTACAATTTTACTTGGTTTATCATTAATCAATTTACGTGCAAGAAGTGCAAGTGCCAAAACTTTTTCACGGTTGTCTCTTTTAACTCTTTTATTTTTTACTTTTTGATTTGATTAGATACAGTGTTTTCATAACTTTTTTACTTTTTGATTAAAAACTTTTGCAATCATATCTGGTCGATAAATACAGGTGATTTCCTTTAACGTAAGTTTGAATCTAATCAAAGTGCATCGTGCAATTCACGATTATTTCTAATCACAATTTTTATTATTATTATTAAAAAACTCTTCTTCATCTTATTTTGAATGCACTCTCTTTTCCTAATCTAACGAACAAATCGCACCAGGAACGAAAGAAAAAGTTCTCGGCCAGATTTGGCGTTTTTTTGTCGCTCTCCGCGAGGAGATAAGGGAAAAAGGTGCTTCGGACTCGATCTACGAGCGACGTCGATGATTTAGCGCGCGGCGCGAGTGCGCCGGCCATAAATCTTTATTGCGAAATTCGACGTCGCACTTGCAGGTAGCTCGCCGGGTCAGGTCACGGCGGTGGTGGCGGAGGAGGGACTGAATATGCGCCTCGAGTGTCAAGCGGCGGGCAAGCCGAGCCCCATTATCCAGTGGCACAGGCCCGACGGCCAGCTCATACACACCGGCATCTGGCACGGTCAGTATATCCCTCGATACTTTTTCTGTCAGCATTTGTGATTTAGCGGGGGCTGCTTTGCTTTTAGAACAAAAAAAACTTTGGACACGCGGATCGCGCGATTTTATCGCCATTTGTCTGTTCAAGTTTTTCGCTTTTGGAAATGTCCTGTAGCAATCTGCATTGTAATCCTTGAAAGCGTGCATCACTCGATTCTGCATGCTAAATATTGTTTAAAAATCTTTTGTAGTCTTTGATTGTCAATTTCAAATTTCACCTGAAAACCAGTGTGTTATTATCACAGTTCGCATAATAAAGTTCATTTATTAAATTTGAAAAAAAAATCAAAAGCTATTTTGAACTATTCTGATCATATGAATTATAGTTTAAAAAGTAGAAAAGTCATAAGGGAGCTTAAATTTAAATATTGATTGATTATTATATTAAAGCACTAGATTAACAGTTTCATTTTTAACACTCTATGATTTTAAATTACTAATGATAAAAAATTTTGAAAATAACTTTAGGTTCTTTTTTGAAACTTTGCTTACAAAACATTACTTAAATTCCAGGTTTCGCATTTTGTTTTATTCCTACAGACACAATTAATTATTAATTATTCGTGCATCCACCTCTTCAATTAACTAATTAAAGAATTTTTAATTTCTCGAGCTTTAGTTTAGTATTGTTCTGGAATTACTCCTGATTTGCGTTATGTGCATACCAAAGCAGTCAACTATACAAGCGTGATATCAACCGTTCTTATCTTTACACCGAAATTTTGAGCTGACCCTACGGCGAGATCGTTACATAGACATGTATGAGTAATTAATTCAGTTAGATAACAGCTTTTCGATTAAATGCAGTGCACTGTTTGAATACTAGGATTTGTAATAAAGTTTCTATGCAATGTAGAGGTGGAAATTAAAATTATTTATGTAAATTGAAAATGTTTTGTAAATGAATGTAAATGTAAATGTAAAAAAAAGAACCGGTTAAAAAGTGAGAAAAACCCTTGCTAAAAATTCTATTGCATGTTCTAAGTAGTTAATGAGGATCATTAAAAGTGGCTTATTCGTTTATGCTGTTCTTTTTTTTGCATTTTGGTAAGTTACCCATAGTACTTGGATATGTTTTGCTACGTCGTTAAATTGAGAATGATAACTCATATTTCATGCAAATCTTTGAGGCTATGTCCAATCCACTAAAGACTGATTAATTGACAATAAAATACTTTCCACAGGCTTAAGTACTGCTTAACATTTTCAATTTTGTGACGTGATACCTTTCTGCAGCTGATAAAAGATACGTTACTCCTTTCTTACCAACTCGAGCTACGCGTTGGTCCTACGGTGTTGATTTTAACACGTACATGTCGTTGGAAAAAGTCAGAGGTGCTTGCCCGGGGACTCGAACCCACGCCCCTCGAGCGAGAGGCAGGAGCTTAATAATCCACGTAATTACTGAGCCACCGTGGTATCATTGGATCATTGTAAAGTTTATTTAGAATTATTTCGGTCTCGTTGTTATAAAAAATTCGTTACTGAACGAATTGAAAATAATTTTTATGCTTATTGCTGTTAGCTTTAATATCATTTAGTACTTCTTATTCATTAACGAAAATTAATCTAGATCCACTGGGGATTAAATCAACATCTAAAGACGGTTGTATTTTTCACTTTAGAGGTTAAGTTGTGTAAGCAAACAAATGAAAATACTGATTTTCTTTTGCTAATTTACGAGTTGTTTCCGTTGTTAGTTCAACTCCAAACCACTCTAATTTACTTTCCTACGACGACATTAGTAAGCACGGTTAACTAGGTTTTAATTTCGCTAATGAATGGCGATGAAATTAGATGGTCTCTTTCTAAACCTTACAGTTCTCTATAATTAGACGAAAACGAGCCTACCGCAGAAATGCTGTTGCAATTGAATGTCCCAAGATTGGCTTAGTTAGCGGAACAACAAGAAGCGAATGAGGCTCGATTAATGTTTAAAAAGACCCGTAAGCTCACACTTATATAAGCATTAAAGCTTCGTGAAAAATTAGCCGGGGCATGGCGCGGCGGCGTCTAATCTCCGAGAGGAAAATGCGAGAAGTAACGCAGCAATCCAATTTAGCCCACAGCGGCAGCGGCGGCAGGCGCCACTCGCACTCAGTTCTTTTATCGCATCCCCTTCGAGCGAATTACGGGTGTACTTACGTAATAAAAAAGCATGAAACAGAAGTGACGCGGCGGGGAACCGTCAGCGGAAAAGGAGAAAGAACAATTCAGGAGTCCGGGTCGTGGTTCGCTCTTAAGAGTCCCTCGGTCAGCGTAACTCGAGTCTCTCTTTCATTTCAGCGCAAAGAGCTACCGGTTATATAGCCAGCGGACCGCTGGCGTATACACACATATATGTATATACATATATACATGCAATGCTCGCTTGCCGCGTGTGTCAAGTTTAACGTGGCGTGTCGTCACGCACGGAAACGGAGAGAGAGAGAGAGAGAGAGAGAGAGAGAGAGAGAGCCGCGAGTCCAGGCTAATGAGAATGTGCAAAGCACGTCGGTGCGCTTCTGCGTAAGGATTGCGTGCAATTCCCTCGCCAGCGAATTCACTGGGATTCTGAAGCGGCGTCGACGATCACCGCCGCAAGCCTTCTGCCCTTGTGCCCTCGCCGACGGCCGAGTCTTTGTCCAGATTGAGGACTCACCCGACGTCACGCGTCTCCATAATGCGCTTCTCAACGGAGCATAATCGCGGATTCAGAATATATTAATGTGCTCCCAATCGGGTTTAGAAAGAGATTTAAGCCGACCAGAATTGTGGTATCATTAGTCTCTCATAACGAGATGACAGATACATCGATCGTTAGACTGAGGACACGATTAGCAGCGATTTCGTCGACTACGCCCAGCCAGGCGAAACTCTAAACCCCTTCAGACCGGGATGTAGTGCGGGCGCCGGCGAGGATGACGGGTCGCTTTAGATTGCGGGGGGAGGGGGGGGGGCGCAGGAGCTCGGATGTCGATTGAGGGTCGGACGCACGGTGTTTTCAGTGAGCTCTCTCGCCATCGACCCCTGAATACAGAATGAAGCCATTGAGCGACGACACCGGCCAATGGATAACCTGCTTAACTGACCAGAAACCGGGATCGCAGTGAACCGACGGATTTTGCACTCCATCCGTCTCGAAAGCCGTCTGATTCGATGCTGGGATCATTGTCTTGTACCTGTTCACCCCCCTCCCCCTCCCGCCCTTCCTCGCACCCCGCCGGACTCGATATTTGATTTTGCGCAAAAGTCGGATTATCGTATACTGAATATGCGTTTTTAATCAAATCTTTCCATTACCACGATTAATGGAGCTCATTAATTTGAAATCGAAATCTCAATGACTGAATATTTTATATCGTTTGATATAATACTAGGGATATGATTGGAGGGATACAAGCATGTCAAAATTTCAATAGGTGCTTCGATTAAACGGGAGTTATTTTACTCAAAATAGCGGATGCAAGGTAAAAATAAATATTAATACCTTTATCATTATTTGAACATTTATTAATAAAATTGAATTAATAAATTCTGATTTTAGCTTTGAAATTCACAAAAGGAGCTTCATGCATTTCGTTTCTTGTTTTGTTTTAGCATCAGCAATTTACGGAAGTTTCTTGAATTTGTCCTCTGTGCACAGAGACGACATGGGAAATTATACCTGCACCGCGGACAATGGAATACCGCCCAGCGCTACTAAAAGATATAAGCTCCACGTTAAATGTGAGTCCCTCAACTCTTTTCATGGATAAATTCAGTTTTCACTATCGTACAGTTTTGTTCGATGTTTGCATTTACGCTCCAATTGATAAAGCGATTATTTTAACAAGAAAATCATTAAACAAAAATTAAATAATACAGCTCTTTTTGATTTACAAAGCAATGAATGCAACAGAAATTTAATGTACATAAAAAATCAACAAGGTAATTGACATTTAACCTTCTTCCTTTGACTGATTTTCCATAAAGTTAAAAATTGTTAAAAAAATATTTGCGTTCGAGGTATAATTTTATTAACTTCCAAGAAGCATGAATATCGTTAATTTTTTTTATTCACGTGCTTAATACAAGGGCTCTGGAGCGTTCTTCAATTGATTATGACGTACTTGCAAGTCGCGCAAGCCCGCATCCAATTTAAATTGGATACCCGCAACACCCGGACAGTTGAATATAATACGCGAAGGGCTTGTAAACTTTTTTATCTCTTGCAACTGAGCATTTTCATCTCAACTTGTTGTTGCTTTTCGACTGCAAGCCTCCTTCCTTTGTGCGCCTGTAAAAGAAAACTACACTGGGAAAAGCAAGTGTTTACACGCGAATAATTTTTAATTTGCTTTTAGTTAAATAACATAGTTGCTGTTTCTGTAACAGACGTTTTCAGGTAAAAGGGAAATTCTATTTATTTTTTCACTCGGCGTAGCAATATGAATATCAACATTCTTCATTAAATAGACATTTTTTTTTAAATGCAAAGAATTTTCTACTGCATATAAATAATAGAAAATAGTCCTGCAGACAGACAAAAAAAATTTTTTGTCAATCATACGTTGATTTTTAGCCTGAAGAGGGTCGTGGTAGTCCATCGAAATGTCCCATTCGTGAAATAAATTGTCTTATTTATTTAAATAGTTCTTGGCTCGAAGAAATTGACGAAAGAAACATCGAACATCAATATTTTGAAATAAAATTTTTCATAAAATATTCAAGGAGAATATTTTGTTTGAATAAAATTAAATAAATTTCATGCACATTCTAATTAAAATGAGTTTTTAGTCAAAGAATGCCTCGTGAGGATGATTAAAAATTAATCAATATAATTTCTTGGCTCGCCCCGGGTCCGCAATTTCAACTTCTACGTACATAAAAAATAAATCAACCTTTCTCATTATTATATATGCTTGTGTACAAAGCACCAATGCATACATCAATAATTAGTAACGATTTGACGTCAAAGTCATCAATGAGCTCGGTCTCGGCACATGCAAACATCGGACTCGATAATAACTAAAGCCAAACAAGGGTCCAAAAGCAAGATAGTCTTTTTCCTTCTGATCCTTGTTTCGGTTACCGGCCTGCATTTACCCGGTATTTTCACTCGCGTCCGTTGCCTGTCACTGAGCTCGGACGAGTTCGCAACGGCGCCGATAACGGGCCATTGTAGCGACAGTTCGCCCGACACCCGAGGAGTCATTGCACACTTCGACGGGCTAACGGGCCTTCGAAACACAAGCACAATAGCTCTCTTTCCGACGCGAAGCCGCGCTGCTCCGCGTTAGCTGACGTCAGGCTCGTGTAAATGCTATCGTGTGCATTTAATTTATGTTTACGCGCCAGTAGATGTCAAGCAAGAAATACAGTCTCCTGCCGCCGATCGCGGCCTTGTTTCACATTTTCTGATGGAAAAAGGCACAAATTCAAATGTAAGCTGTGTTCGCATCCAATAAAATAAAAATTATACGGGTGTTATAAATTTTTTTGTAAAACTAAATCCTCGTCAATAATATCTTTTTATCTTTTGATAAACTATTTTTTTTTTCAAGTTCAGTTTCGGTGATAGTTATTACCCATTACAAGCACGCGCACGTCAAATATTAATGGGAATTGACTATTGGACGTTACTAGAATAAATTTTACTTCAGTCCATAAGTCAATAAATAATGGTCAAATAATAGGATTTCACACCTATATAGTCTGCTCTACACATTGATAGAGTGCGGCGCATCGATTTTAGATGTACTATATATTGTTTTTGCTTTTATCAGAATTCAAAATTGATTAACTGCATCGGGCTATCGAAACTTAAAGCAGAATGTTGAAGTCGGACCAACATCGGTTTAGTGCGGTTTTGTAGTTCGGCATGCAAGAGCTCCCTTTGCTTTCGAATACCTTGTAAGCAAACGAGCAAAATGACGAAGTCAATGCAGACGAACGCAATTTCACTTGGCTATTCGACGAATTTTCGAAAATGTTGGAATGCACATCTTTTTCGATTAAATCATATACCGTCCGTGCAGCCGGTAAATCGAAATTAATGAAATATTATCTATCAACGACATCTTTCCATCTGAATCGTGAATTTCAAAACTTATCCATTAGACGCATTACAAACTATAGTCTCGCAGTTTTGTTACACCGACTATAAATGCAACATCGTCATTACCTCGCGCAGAGGCTCGAGCCCTCTGTACGCTACTCAATATAATCTCCATCCGTGTAAAGCCCAGTACGGCAGTCGCCGCAAGTATCCCCGAGCAAGATCGGCAAGAAAATCGCGGGACTCACGCCAAACTCTTGTTTTGCCTAGTCGGGCCATTAATAAGGATTCGAGCGCCGCTGGTGCGGCCGCGCACCCAGTACAGCAGCGCCCAGCTGGAGTGCGAGGTCGAGGCCTTCCCCAAGCCGGAGATGCACTGGGAGAACAGGGACGGCCGGGTCGAAAGCAAGCACGACAAGTACAAGATCCAGGAGGAGGACTACAGGAGGGATAAGGTAGGCCCGGCTTGTATAAGTCCGACGCGGGGCAACGAATGGCGCGAGCGGGAGATTATGGGCTGCCGGGGCCTGTTTTCCGATGGCGAGCTTTTAGGGTCCTTGTCACGGACTGGGGGATTCGAGGATGAGGTCGCTGCTGAACGGCCGGGCGAGCTTATATATCGGCCGGGAATTGAATATTCAATTTCGGCTGGCTAAGAATTTTGCGGGCGGGCAGCTTTTGTTCGGTAACTTTTGCAGCGAAACATATTTGTCGAGAGGGGAGGATTGGCATTCTGACGAGGGGCACGGTGTAAGCAAAGTTTTCGGAAATTTTTTATTACGCTTTTACAAAGTGACACTTTGTTTCGTGCGAGAGATCTCGTAAGTTTAGTCGAAAGGCGCCTCCAGCCGGATGTAGTCTATATCCGCTCACTAACTTAAAGTGCCATTTTTCAAAAGTTTCGCGAGAGAAAACTTTTTTAACGTCTTTCGGGAATCTTCGCGCGAGATATCTTCGGGCTGTTATTAGAATAATATTCGAGCTTTATTATTGCGCTTTTATTGAGCGCGAATTCGTACAGCTGCATTTAAACCGCTGCACATAAAGAATTGGCTCGTATACATTTTATAATCTGCTCAAGATCCAGAAACTTTCATCCAAAATTAAAACCTACAGGTTGCTCTCGTCTTTTATGACTTCGGGAGGAAAAAAAAAACAAAAACTATCCGAAGAACAAAATAAAAATATCCCAGCTCAGTTTCGACAGTCGCGTTCCTTCTTTGTGCTTTATCCGGAAGTGCATCATACGGCTTCTTACTTTTTCATGGCTATGCCCGGGAGCTCGAGGGAAATACGCGGAACATCCTTTCGCGCAGCTCGCCTTTGACCTTTGAGATGGAATTGCGCGCGCGTGTCGTTTTGGCTTCGGACAGGATCCATCGGGCACACTGCAGTGCACATGCTGATAGTCAAAGGCTTTTCGGGAGTGCGCGATCATTATATTTTCCGCAATTACAGCCCCTCGCTCGAGCATTGCTGTAACGTCGCTTTGCTTATTTTTCCTCGTAAATGCTAGCCTCGCGTCGGAAATTGATTTTTAATGCGTCTGGCTTGGCATTTCGATTTGCAGTTCAAGATGAAGTTGAAGATTTTGAAGATCGGCTCGTCAGATTACGGAGGATATCACTGCGTGGCGAGGAATTCGATTACTTCGGCAAAGGGGACTGTCACGCTGAAAGGTGAGTTAAAAAATTAGTGAATTTCAACGCTTTCACAACTTCGAACTTCAAAACTATTTTACATTAGATCTTATGTAATGATTGAAGAGGCTTTCAGAATAAAACAAATTGAATTGTAGCCTAGATAAAAATACATACTACAAATTTTCTCTGTAGGATATAAGATATATCCTATCCCTCGTTAGAAACGTTAAGCAGTTTTTACCCAATTCTTAGCTTGTTTGCTTATGAATATTTCAGTGTAATGATATTTTATCCTTTAAAATGATTTTCCAATTGTTTTTATTTAATTTATACATCAATTTTAGCTAAAACGTGCTCCATTTAAAACTCACGTTAACCAGCCCAACCGGTTAATTGTCTACCAGGCATAGAGCAGTTCAAAATAGTCAAAGCGGGATATCAACTGTTTATTCCAGATCCGAACGACAAGTTGCCGTCGGAGTCGAAGGCAGTGGCGATATTCGGCAAGCTGCCGCCACCTCGGCCGCAGTACAGGAGTCTTTGCCCTCCTCAATTAAGCTGTGACAGTTGTCCGCGAGCCAACTGCGGAGACGCGCTCGTCGAGGCGAGGCCCATGACAGGTGTCAGTTTTTCCGGGATGCCTCCTCGACTCGCCGGTACGTATTATATCCGATTATTCAATGGCCCCCCCCCTGCCCTGGCCTCATTCGCGAGAGCAACTTTTTTCTCTCTCCAGCTTGCGGTCTCGGGGAGCTTTTGGTATATAGGCAAAACGACGCTCGCGACAACGGTGGCTTATTGAATTGACAAACTCCTCTTTTTTCCTGGCAGTTTGATTGCCGACGGTGGACGAGTCGCGTTACGCTGGAAAAATGCACTATAAAGCGTTTTTATTAAATTTGGCGGAGGACGTATTTTCCCTGGGATATTAAAAACGCAAGCGTCGCAATTATTCCATTAATTTGTCGCTTTATTACGTACTCGGTATTTAATAAAGTGCTCGATGGTAAAATTGTTATTGCACTCGAGTCATTTATGATGTTAAAACAAAAGATTCGAATCGAGCACCAATGGAAAAATGATGAATTTTTTTCATATAGTATCCGCCTTAATAGCTTATAAAATACACTTTCGCAATAAAGCGCCCACTTTATAAATCAGATCATAAACACCTGAGCCTCTTTAGCCGGAAAATCAATAAGCGGCAAACGAATTGATTCGCAGACGGAGTGATCGGAGCGGTGGGCATAGCGGTGTTCAAGGGCCAGACGGACGATCTGTACGGCGTGTGGATGCAGGACGCCTCGCCGAAGAGCGAGGCGACCGCCGGCAAGCTGTGGGTGACGCGCAGCAACGACACCCTGCACATATACGAGTACGCCGCCGTCGAGGACTACGGGAAGAAGAAGACGCCGCGGAGCATCAAGCTGCCCTATCCCTTCCAGGTAAACGGGAAACTCGAGCTCCCGCCGAGCGACCCTCGTCGGCGGGAGGCTCGATGTCGGCTTGAGAACGCAGTTTCGCTTATAAGCAGAACGCCAGCTGACTGGGACGGACGCGGTAAAGTTTAAGCGGAGAATATTGCTAGAATCTAGCTTGAACGTCAAAATCTAGCTAGATTCTAGCGATATTATCCGAAATTATTCGAAACTTTATACCAGGGTGAAGTTTAATAATTTGCACTGTTAAGCGACGGCGTTGCTGCAACTATGACGAAATCGAGTAATGCGACAGTTAAAAAAATCGAAGCTCCTGAAGGCAAAACGCATAATTCACTGCGAATTTCCTGCAGTCAACTTTCGTATAATTCATTTCATTTGCCAGTTAAAGTCGTATTATTACATTATATTTTACTCGCGTGCACTGCGCGAGAAAGAGGAATAGGCAGGAAATTATACAGAGTCGTGTATTTTTAATGAAAACGCAGCTTGACTGTCGAGTGTATTAAGAAGAGAAAAAGGAGGACTTCTTTTTCCCAGCAGCGACTGCGAAATTATAGAAGCGAAAATATTCTCTTCGCGTCAACTGTATCAGCGAACAGGATGGAAGCGATTCAATTTGCATGTCTGTGCGGACCTGCGTAGAAGTTAATTAAAACGTATTCAAATTAGTCCCGTGTCGCGAGCGAACGGCTCATCTCTGCCTCTCCGACTGCACCTTTTCCGAATGAGATTTTACCGCACGCAGCCGCGGTCAAATCATCGACTTTACTGCCCTGGTAGGAATCTTTCGCAGTTTTTGACTAATGAATAGCCAGAAATGGGATTTCTGATTTGGTTTTGGCTAGTTCCTAGCTAAGCATTGCGTATTTTCGTCACGCTTTTCAAGCAGAATATAGCTGCTTTCTATTTAGTGACCAATTTTAAATAAAGGAAGAAATAAAGGAAGAAATAAATAAACAAATAAATAAATGAATAAATAAATTAAGAAATAAATTAAGAAATAAATTAATAAATATGTTTTTTTTATTTAAAAACATAGTTTGAAAAGTTAAAAAATTAGTTTTTAAGAGGTTATTTGTTACCGACAACGGGTAGTCTTCAGCCTTCAGCACTACTGAACTGCTCACTAACAAGTGTACTTAGCCAGAAATTAAAAAATATAAATCTAATGATTAGCTTAAAAATATTAGGTAGTGCTTAATATTTTAGCCAGCGAGACTGCTTCATTTTCTACCAGGGTGGCGATTTTATAATAACTACCTGATTTTATTTTGTTCATGCTCATGAAACATCGGTATGAGTGACGAATCCAAACGAGAGAACTGATTATATGGCTTATTTGTATTTTCCAGCCTGAAGGAGTAATTTTGTAGATGCATTTAGCATATAAATATTAATAGGCGAGAGTTAGAAAATGTTCATGATTATAATTCCCTATAAAACAACTTAATTTACAAATAGAAATTTATATTTCTTGAATCAGCTTCAGAGTTTCTGTTTAATATAAAGTGGAAAACTTTAATTTTGGTGCCCTCAAAGGAATAAAATTTCCAATACTCACATGCGCTAAGTTTTCAAAGTAAACATCACACGGATCCGCGAATACCATTTTACAATTTTCATTCGCATAAAAATTGAAATGCATTATCCTGCATAAAATTCTACAGCAATCGATAAGACAAAAATATTAAAAAGCTCAAAGTCCCTTCTCTTCTCGCAATAGTAATGCAGCCGCTTTGTCCGCGTTTAATTCAACAGGGAAACGGGCACCTGGTGCACGACGGTTATTTCTTCTACAACCCTTACAACCGCTCTTCGATCGTTCGCCTGGACCTGACGCACTCAGAGGGGACAATGTACGCCTACGGCAGGCTAGAGATGGAGCTGCCTGGACTACGCATCAATAGCGGCAATTACCTGTACACACCCAATCATAACTTCAATTACGTTGACTTTGACATCGATGAGAATGGTGAGCGAATAACATCGTTTCCTTCGCATCTAATATTAATCGATAATAGATCTAATCGTGAGATTCGCTTGAAATTTTGGTGACAGCTTAATTGTAACGCGAGAAATAACCGATTGAAAATAAGATTTGTTCTTATGGGGAAGTGCACTTTTTATAGTATACAAAAAGATTGTAAAATGAAAAAATTCTGAAAAACGTAAAAATTTATTTCGGATCTATGGCCACTTCCAAAATTATCATTCAGACCCTATAAGAATAAAAATTAACTCCCTTAAGCCGAGTGGACTTTATTGTTTATCGGTTAATTGAGGGCGCACTCCTGGTTTAAGATGTCTGATTTTGACGTGGATTATTTTGGTTTTGATTTTTATTTTTAACGACGCTTTAAAGTTTTTTACTTGAACTTTTTACTTTTAACGACACCTTGTTAAGTTTTAAAAAGGTGTTTTCAAAAAGAACTGAAACGATAAAAAGAAAATTGGCGAATAAATAAACACGAGATAATTTTATTTCATTAAAAAATTTTCGTTATTTAATTAATCTTTAAGATAATTTTTGTGTTCGAATCAATATTGTTCAATTAAAATCTTGTCAAGCTTTCATGAAGCGTACCATAAATTCTGATTTTCCGTAAATGTATTTCATGCGTAATTAATTGCTTCTGGTCTTGTCATTATATCGCAGAATTTTCTACTTCATTCAAAAGAAAAATCTTGTTAACCAGATTATGGGCGTTGCGCTTTAAAAGCTTTACGGATCGTTGCGGTTTAAAGGCCGCGAATGTTCGAAATTCTATTTTCTTATCTCACATATTGTTTCGGATGAAAAGTTTTTCATCTTTTATCCTTCGAACGACTGTTTAATTTGCTTCGAAAAAGCATGTGGTTCAAAGGCTCGCGATATCATCGTGTCTCAACGGATAATAAATTTCTGTAAATTTTCAGATTTCCATCATCCTCCTCAATAAGTATGAATGTATTACTAAATTTATTATCATGCCTGATAGGTATTTCAACTCAATTTATGTTTTTACACTGTGTATTTATATTATCTTTAGAGAAACGGTAAACCCATGCACTCTTTAACAAATCTAAAGGTTGATTTGCTGTGATTTTTTTCAGTATTTTTTAGTTTTGTTTTTTGTTTATTTTGTATTTTATGTACTTCATTTTATTTTCTTATTCGTGCCTCATAAAAATAAAAAATCTATGTTCCTCTTTTTGTTGGAAAATTTAAAAAGCAGAATTTTTCATTTTATAACTTTTTTTTCAAAAACGAAGAATGTCCTTTGTGAATTATGCATGTTTGAGGTTTAAAATTTATATGGAATTGTTTACCTTGGAAAAACCGATTATCAAAGGTTCTTAAAAGAACAAAATATTTTGCTCTTTACTTTATATTATCTCCCTTTTTCAATAGAGTAAATTAGAATAATCTAAGATTTTGGATCTGGAGCTGTTTTTTATTTAAAAAATATTACTATTATTATCCATCCAGAATATAGTCTTTAAAATGATAATTTCATTTCATTTTAAATTAAAGATCACAATGAATGGATTCGATCGTATACTTTATAATGCTAATAGTGCAATTAAGAAGCATCAGAGACTTTGACAACCAAAATAGCTAAAGGAACATTTTATATATACTTTGGCATGAAATTCTGGAAAGAAACTCGACTCCTAATACAAGATCTAAAAAACATTAAAACTTGGCAAGAATATACCGATGGTGGCGCTATCAGCAAAGTTGCTGCAACAGGGCGCTTAAATTCCGTAACGGCCTGGATCACTCGGGGTCTTAGAAGCCGAAGTTTGGCCTGCAACTTTGCTCTTTGCCGTACATCCGCATTTGTCTGGTGTTCGAGGTGCGTGAGGGGGACATTACAGTGGGGCGACTCGTTGTGTTACAGGTTTATGGGCCATTTATGGCACGCCGACGAACGGCACAGTCGTGATGAAAGTCGATCCGGCCAATATGTTGGCTGAGTACGCCTGGAGTATTACCGTCGATCATCATAAATACGGGGAGATGTTCGTCGCCCGAGGCGTCCTTTACGCCGTGCACAGCGTCACCGACAAAACCATGAACATAAGGTAATTTCACTCTTGCTTTGCTCGCGATATTGCTTTGTGTTGTGCTTTGTCGAATCCTATTACCTGTGCCTTTTTTACGGGACTCTTTGATTTATTTTCATCTTGCTACTATTATTGCTTCTGTCATTCAACGTTTTAAGATTCTTAAATTCTTGCAAATGAATTTGCCGTAGCAGAAATTTAGCCGTTGGCGAATAAAAATGATTTAAAACGAAAACAATGTTGATATTTTGAAAAATATGCATACTTTTTCATTTAAAAAACAAAAAACACTAGACTAGCTAAATCCGATGTTTTTAATCTTAAAACTAGTAATACTCAAACTTTTTCAGCTTAAATAGCTTTCAGAATAAAAGAACTGTATGCGTTCGTACTGCAATCGTGGAGCAGAGTAGTAAAGAGTTATTGCGAAGCAAGGGGTAATAAAATAAAATATCTTCCTATTATTATTCTTAGCCTCGGTCGATGCAGGACAGCCATCCTATCTGAGCGGAATTTTCGAATTTATACCTGCGAGGCCGCTGTGCTTTGCATGCGAATGTTTTCGTTAGCGATATCGGTGGCCGCGGAAAAGGATTCGCTGAATGCGCGATTCACGTTTTTCTTTGTTCACGCTAGTTTGCATGTAAAAATCACGACCTTTTATTCGGCCTTGCTGAGCATTGATCGCATATTTCGGCGACGATTTTTAAAGTTATTGATAGCTCATACAAAATAGCGTGCCATCGGTCGATTCTGATGTTTTTGAACTGGTATACACGTGGGGAGGAAGTCACGGAGCAGAAGGTTTTCTCAACTGAATGAGCAATTTCATAACAGAAATTTGTTCTTTATATGTCAGCCTTTTATAATTATTTTGGAACGCGTTTTATTATTTTTTTTTTAATACGAAAACTTTTATTAAAATTAAAGTTTAAAATGGTGGTTTATTTCTTCAATTAAAGAAGAATTTCGTTAAGTTTCTTGACCAACTTATAGAAAAGCACTTAATATTTTATACTGCAACTTTCTACAAGTCTTGTTGTACTTTATCGATCACTCACTTCCAGTCGAGATTTCGAGTTGTAAAGTTTTACTTGCAAAGTCATTAAATGCATCTGCTCTATTGAATTAGGCGACTCCTATTTTAACAAACTTCTAAAACCGTGAAATTGATGGGAATGCTCATTTGCTAAAGGCACGAAAGAGCTATTTTAAAGAATAGAAATAAGTAAAATATTTATCGAAAAATCTAAATCCTCAATTGATGAACGGGAAATTTTTCATGTTCCAGTTTAGCGGTTGATCTGTACGATGGTAAACAAGTGGACGTCAGTCTATCGTTTGTAAATGCTTATCAGAAAGTGACTGTGCTCAAATACAACAGTAGAACAAAGGTAAGTTATCGTTAAAAAATAATTTATCGAAAATTCAAAATGTTTTCATAGTATCGCGCTAATATACATTTATTTACGAACAAAATTTTCGCTCGGTGCTGAGCTTTTAAAATAATACTCCACCGTGTAAATTCCTATATATGATCCACTGATAGTATTCGGGCGAAAAGCGCGTAAGCTGCATCAGCTTGCGAAAAAAAAGCATAAATTTATTTCTGATAAATAACGCTAGCATAAAACGCATTATCAGTAGCTTATCACATAATTCAAACACCTTTGTAAATCTCGGCGATGGAGCCGCAACGAATCCATCAAGCTCGGGCTCTTCAATTTCGCTCTGCTGCACATTTCAGCTCCTGCAGCCGCAACAATATTCGCGCGCGCGCGCGCATATTGGCCCGATAAATCATCGCGCTACGTACGGGATACAGGGCCCGGCAGTGCTCGGCATACGAGGCAGCCCAGCTCGCTTATAACGCAGACGTATGGCCAGAGGATGTTTGCTCGCAATTATCAGCGTTTTACTTGGGCGTATATAACGTCGATTACGATTGAGCGCTGCTCTCTCTTGCTTGGGCTTAATCCGATTAATCAATTCCTGCAGGCTTTCGCCGGCGAGCTCATCCGCGCGGAAAATCGAGCTTCGAAGGCATACCGCGAATGTCGCGGGCTTTACTGTCGACTCAAGGATTCGTGATTCTGATCGACGAGAGCCGAGCTCCGGCCCCATTAAATGCATCTTGTTAGCTGAAAAAAGGCCTTCAATTCCTGCTTACGGAGCAGAGATTTTCTCGTTTTGCGGATGCAGTTTTTTTAAATTGCGATTCTCTCAATTTTCCAATAAGTTTATTTTACGTACCGGAAAGATTAGCTATTCATTAATGTTAGAGAAAACGATATTTCAGTGATAATTAGCTCTGGTTTATTTTGAAAAATATGTTGAAAAATCCCTAGTCCGACCTAGCCTTACTTTATGCTATAGCCAATCACGTAAGTCTTTAACGCAACAACATTGTTAAATTGTAGCCAATCTGGTCTCATTTTTCACGAGAAGCAGCCAATCATTATCGTTTTATTTATGCTTCAATTTTCCGTCATTACTTTTTTAAGAGAGGATTATAAATCTCAAATTAAATGATGGAAGAATAAGGTTAAAAACTTTAATAATTCAGGCTCAGATAAATTGGGCAATATTTGGCCAAATTCTACTTTATAATTCAATCGAAAAAAATTTATATTAAATTTGGTCTATTTTTGGGCCATTTTTCAGGATTACGTTTTTCTAACATCAATACTGCGCATAAACTACTTTGAACATCATTTAAAATGCTCTTAATTCTACTAGGGATTTATTGCACGCTCAAAATGTTCTTGTGCATCGATGTTGCAGGAGCTGTATGCGTGGGACAAAGGTTCGCTGTTGGCGTATCAGGTTCGTTACAACGAGACTCATCTAAACGCAGATTAGAGGGGATTCGATTCAGCGTGCGGCAGTGCCAAAGACCACCAGGATGAGTACAAGTAAAGGGATGGACAAAAATCATTGCTTTGCCGAGTTAAATAAAAGAGAGGGAGGATCGATAATTTTTGTTTTGTGAATACCATCAACTGAGGCTGTAAGAACGTAAAATTCTTATTAAAGATACTCTCTTTAAAACGAGCTTAGTTAAGAATAAATAGTGTAACCATAGAGTTATTTTAGATTTCGGTAATTTTTTGCTTTTATTTAACTCGTCAATATCTGTCTTAAGAATTAAGATACTATTCTATAAAGTTAATTTGAATTGTTATATACACCAAGACTTTCTTATAAAGATTTTTAAAAAACAATGGAAAGATGTTTGGTTGTCTTTTGGATGAATATTTAAATTATGCAGAGAATCGTATGTTTTTGTATGATTAATATGTATATATCGTTACATGAACACAAACGAATTTATTAAAATTAACTTCATATTTTCAAATATTTTTAATTGAGAGATTCAGTTTTAATTTGCACAAATAATTAGCTTAAGCTATTGCGTATCTTAACTATAATCTCGTGTAACTCACTGTTGCAAAAAATTCAAACTCAATGTGAATGTTCAAATGTATGTCAATTTTGACTACTAACCTTACATTAAGTGTCCTGTATTATTGATGCAACAAGAACTCATTATTTGAAGATCCAATGAATATTAACTCATAAAACAATAAACATTCATGTGATTTTATTTGAATTTAAGCAGCTTATTAAAAGTAATTAAAAACTAATGTGAATTAATAATGCATATCACCACTGAATAACATAACACGAAAATTTCAGAAGCTTTTACTTAACATTCAATCACTCTTTAATTATTGCCAACTAAAATCTTTATTTCCTTACATTTTTTCCCGCTGTATAATTTGCGACAAAAAATGATTTTTAACAGTTTTGAATATCATTATTATTGTGAAGCGAAAATTCACAAGTTTCCAGTAACTGCGCATTTAAAGCTATGAATCAATATTTCACCTTTAAAAGGAATTTGACGTTTGAATGCTTAATTTTAAAAGCTTCCATGCGATTTTAGCGTTACAACTTGAAGATTTCATCGTAAACGAACAAAAGGAAACAAAGCTGGAAGTTTTCATACAGGCATGCATCATTCGTTTTGCAGACGATAAATAGCCCTAGAAATTTCTTTTTGTGCTCCAAGCGTTGCAGCGGAGCGATAAATATTCTATTTGCGCCTTTATTGTTTTCTGCTTTCATGTACCTCATCTCACCGTGCGTAATGACGTACCATGTCGAGCACGTCGATGCCCCTAAAAGCTCGTTCAGCTTAAATTAAAAAATAAAGCGAATTGCGATAAAGAATGGTTTGGCGCTTGTATCGCGCTTTGTTTTTTTGTTTTTTATTTTTTTGTTGTGGTGTATCCGTTACAGAGTTATAAATCCACGCGTTATTATCGCTGATATTGCATTCCTTGAGTTTTGTTCTTTTATTGTTCGAAGTATTAATTGAAAGAGTATTTATTATCTGAAGCGACGTATGATTGCGTGCAACGTTTTGCGTAGATTCATCAGGCGTGGACGATTTTTTATAGTTTTATATGGAAATGCGCAGCGCGAATGCGTTTTTAATGCTGAATTCTATGTTCGTTATAAGTTTTAAAATTGTAAATTATAATGGTAGTCTACAGTGTGGAATAAATCCCAGTAGCAACGGTTTCCTTAACTGCGAATAAATGTGAATGTGTCAACCAAAATATTTTTAGTGATTTTTCTGAATGTAGACGAAAGAATCTAATGGATATTTGATGAACATTAAAGCGTTCCCGGGAATGTAACATATTTATATAATCGTTGAAACAGTATCATGTATGTTTTATAATAAATACAAATTTATTGAGCACATGTCTTAATTTAATTCCCCCAATATCTCTTTATCTGAATGTGAATTAGTATATTGCATTGAATGAAACGAGCCATTTCCCAGTATGCCTTGAAGTTGCAGTTAAACGAAAGTTTTAAAATTTTTTTATTATTTAGATTCGCGGTCAAAATTTGCGGCACCCGTTGCCTGAAAAAAATCAAAATTTAGAATTGAAAGTATTTACACTAATTTGATAAAACATAATTAAGAAAAACAAAAACAAAGTAAAAATGGATCACTGTCCACCGGGCCCCCTTTTAACTGCTGGAGCAAAGGTAAATTATTCTTCACTTTTCGAGATTAAATAATAGGTTATATAATATGCAAGAATAAAAAAGTTTTGTTTATATCTTTTGATAATCTTGATCATTTAATTTCTAGTTTAGGCAACATTGTTGTAATAGGATTTTCGACTAACAATATTAAATTACACACACCGAAATGTTTGATTAAATTTTTTAAATAATTAATTTATGAATTATTTTTACAATAATTTTTGTATATTTAATTTTTAAGCTTTAAATTATCTTAGGTACTATTAGGTGCCTTTGTAATTGGCAAAGAATTCAGAAAAGAACGAAGAGAGTGCAAGCCTAACGAATCAGAATTCTGTTCTGGCAAAAATAAAGGACTCATGAAATCTAAGATTCCTATAGCGTTGAAGGATTATGGAGTTAATGCAGATCATAAAAGGTTTCCTAAAAGCACTTCGGAAATGACAAGATGTATGGCCCAGAACTTGTTCAAAGAAAAAAAAACGGGTGAAGCAATTACAGCTCCCATTGAATACACTACATTTCCAATTCGCTATGATTATAATTCATTCGAATTCGAAATAGATGATGATGAAGCTGAAGATGAATGTTGTGAATTTTTGGATGAAGATGAATAAAATAGCAACTGAATCGTAAAACTAAAAAATTGTAAAAAAAAAACAAAATATTTACCTTTATTACTTACAAATGTATAGTAATAATTGTAAATAAGAAAAGATTTTTTTAAATATAATTTTGTAACATTGTTATGTACCGAACGAAAAAGTATTTGGCATTGAACGTATCGAACTTAATTAAAAAATGCAAAAGAGAATATAATTGACATGTATTTTAAATGAAAATAAAATAAAATTTATTATTTCATTCCCTTCACTTTTTTTTTATTTTGTTTAAAAAATTCATTTTTTGAAACTGTCTTATGTATCGTTCATATAATATTATCAAATTAACATTTTTTACAAATGCAATATTGTCCGAAATAAATTTTTTGTTAATTAAATAGGTTTCATTAACATTTGACTTTTTTATTAAAAAAAGAAAATTCTTTAATTTGTACGAAAAGGAGTCAGAACAAAAAGACAAAAAGCAGATGTACAAAAAGAAGAAGAAAACGCGTATTTTACAATAGCTTCTTTTACAAGGTGCTGCTTGATACAAAATGACAAATTCAAGTCAAGGGACTTTCCGTGAATGTCAAAAACTAGCAGTACAATGCAAAGAAAGTAAATCGGCTTTCCCCGTCATTGCAAAAGATTGCTCTTTGATTAAGAGAATAAAAGTATCAGCATTCAAAAAGTAAGACTCGGTAAAAAGCGTCCTGCAAGTGAAAATGCACAGAAGCAACGACAAAATATATAGTCCGCGACATTTACTTTGTTCCGCCGGCTACGCAATTATCCCAGCTTCTTTCCATCTATTACATGGCTTCCCTTTTGCGCTTCCGTTCCTCCCTCTTTGTTTGATGTCTATTTACCGGAAAAGAGAGAACGAAGTGCAGGAAATCGCTTCAGCGCTGGTCAGCGTGAGAAAGCTCGCTGTTCTCTTCTTCAAGTAATACTCCCCTCTCTTTCTTCCTGCTTCTTTTTGCTCTCCCGAGGGAGAAAAGTCCTCTGGCTTTCGCCGCCTCAAGGTCGACCCGAAAAGCCATACTAGTAGCCGCCGCGAAGGAAATTTCGCACGACTTACCCGATGCGCCACTCGAACTCTCTGTTCTTTCTTTCATTTTCTTCCGCTGAAAAGTCACCGCCTCCAGAATCAGAGACAGAGGCAGAATATAAGCCTCGCGCGGCAGTTTTTCGCAGCAGGTAAATTGTTAGTTTGTCTAAAGG
>JAWWEM010000054.1:4331469-4345942 GCA_035582935.1 Ormyrus thymus | reverse complement strand
TTTTCTGAATAAAAAGAAAGTCTGGGATAGTGGCCGTAGCCAGATTTCTGTGAGACTTACAGCAGACTTCTACCACATTTTTTGAACCAGACTGAAGTCAGACTTTTACCAGACTAATTTTTTTTACACGGGTAGCTAATTAAATTAAAATAAAACATTTCGTTTCTTTATTTTACAAAAAATGATCTAATATTTTATCAAAATAATTAAATAATTAAAACTAAATTATAAAGAAAACTACTTGCATCCACAACTTCTACAAACATCGTACTCGAGAAGCGCGTTTGGCAAAATTAAAAATATAGTTGGAATAGAACATTGCTTTTAACGGTGGCTAAATATTTAAATTAAGTAATCGTACAATTGCTAGACTGAACAAAATGTCACGCAAAAGGGATTTACCCGGATTTACCTACAGATTGTAATTATAAGGATCATAAAAAGTTCCTCAGGTATATGAAAAGTTTATGATTTGTTTAACATTCTCTTTTAGGAGTTCTTTAAGACTTAGAAAAATTATTGAATTATCTAAATATTTTTCTCTTTAGCATTAAAAATTAGGTAAATAAAATACTCTTCAAAAGTATATTATTTGACAGTTTAGACAAAAATTTCAATTAAATTTGTGTTAATTACTTGAAAGTAATATTTCGTCTATCGGAGGTAGCATCTGCAGGTAAGAACCCAATTACTGAGTAATTAAAATGTCATTAGCATATTTACTAATCATTAAAAAGTAATTTTCTATTTGTCCTACCCATAGTCCATCACGTTCGGTATGCTTTTCTCATTTCCTATTCTTCCCGAAGCATATTTAAGGGAAAAATTCTATTTTTGAACGTCAGTCTTAAAATTTCTGTTGCAACGGACAGATAGAAAATTAAAATACGCAAATCACTGTAAAATAAGAAAATCAATATAGTTTTGCAGCATGGCTTCGCAAAATTTACTCAATGAGGATGTTCTCGATCATGCCGAATTAATTCAATCTCGTAAGTAGAATAAATTATTTTTATTCTTCATTAGTTGTAAGAGACATTTTCTTCTAGAGATGTACAATAGTTATTAGAGTTTTATTTTCTTGATTTAAACTTGTTTTTAAAAATCCCGCTTCGTTAAATTTAAGAAAATAAATATTTTTTAAATAATAATCTAACACTTTTTGTTTTAGTTGAAAGTGATAAAAGTCTGGATAAATATTTTTCAATGAGTATGCAATTGGTATTACGAAAAAAATTTGAAGTTAACCAAATCATAAATGCAGATAATCAAACACCACTTCATTTAGCAGTTGACCATCAACATTTTCGAATAGTGGAATATTTACTTAAAAATAAGGCAGATGTAAATGCCAAAGACAAAAACGGGAAAACCCCTTTGCATTTGGCGTGCAGAAATGGAAATTATAAAATAGCGGAATGTTTACTTTTACATGGGGCAGATCCAATGTAATTAGGAGTGCATATCCGCTATTGTTATGAAAATGGACGTTGCAAATTTTAATAAATAATTTCTTTTCTAATTAACTAATGTTTGCCATCTTTTGTCTACCCTTTTAGCCCCCATTAACGTTTACAAGTAATTTAACGTATTTTTTTTTAAAATGAAACGTAAATATATCTTTGTTTTCAATAGAATGTGGTTTAAAGTATCCTTAAGGGGATCTCGGACAGGTTCGTCACAATACGTGTAACTTTACAGCACGGCCCATCTGTCTTATGTTTATCTTTTGTCAAACTTCGTCACCCGCCTCGCGTCGTATTTTACAACTTTTAGCTCGAATCTTTGTTTTTCATAAATTATTATGTTACCTTTCCTTTTCTTATGATGTCAGCTACCTCGCTAACCTAGCGTACTGTGGTCAAAAATTCTTTAAAATTGTTTTAATCACGAAAAATACACATTGTACTGTGACCGTCAATTTTTACTCCGACATCCCCTTAAAGACAACGTGAAAAATAATTTTATTTGTAACAAGTAACAAAGTGCTTTATTTGATATAAAACAATATAATATGAAAGGACATCTAAATTATTCAAGAAATACATTGTTTGGCTTTAATTTCAATTTACACGTTAAAATAAAATAATTATTTAATTCATAAAACTTTTACCCAAACGTCCAACTAATAAGCAACAATGAATCAACGCCAAAAGACATCGATTCCGTTCTACTACTGAATCCAGCCAGCCCCATAAATCTCCTTCTCCTTATTTATATGCGCTCGCGAGCGTACGTACCTTCATTATCACTGGAAGCTATCCCGCGGCAGAATTCAACTGGTTCCTCGGCGCCTCGGACCGCCGGCATTTATACGTCACTCCCACCCCACTTCCGTAGCCGAACGCGAATACAAAGTGACAGCGATTTCGTTTTCGGCGATGTTTCAATGCGAGGCTTTCGCAAAGTCATGCGCGCAGACACGACTCGCCCCGACTCGGCTGGACGTGCAGCTGCGGATTTCCCAGTGCCGAAACTTTCGTCGCTGGATTTATTGACGGTTTTGCAAAGTTCCGCCGTAAATAAATGAGTACAGTGCATCGGATTAATGTTTCGCGAGCGTATTAAATGTCGCAGGTAACGAACTTTTGCATTCCAAAAGATTGCTTTTTGTTCATCAAATACAATATATAATATCACACCATTGGTAAAACTATTTACATTTATACCTTTTGTATCAAAAAGTATTTTTATTTAGTGCTTATAAGGAAAACACTCTTTGCTTGGGTTACGGATTTTCTTACTACTTTACGATGCGTTTGCGCTTATCTAAAAATATGAAAAAAGCTGCCTCCATCCAGCCTAATGCTAAAATATTTTAAAATGTACGTGCTGCTAGAGCCGTTTTTAAAAAAAAATCGATAATGTGACTTTAAACGCACGCAGCTCCAGAAGAAAAACTTTTAAGTTCGATTTAAAAACTAATTCATTTAAAAAAATTATCTGCTAACTCCAGCTGTGGTTATGTAACGAAAATGATCAATCTTCTTATTTGTTTTCACTGCGGTGAGCAGCTGATATTCGTAAAAGTTCACTGCTATTCATATGTACAATCCTGTATGAGTAGTTCTAACGCACCATTAATTTCGAATTGCTTGAATGTTTAGAGTCGCGCGGCAGTGCTCTGTTATATAGACGCAGAACAGCGGTGCTAAATTCTGGATTGGATATTATATCAACGCTTGTGATGACCTTTAATAATGCAAAGCGGTTTAGCCGAGGGTTAATGAAGTATCTCCCGTCCGAATTCAGCTGATCAGATGTCTTGATTATCGCATACCCGGTATCCTGATTATCGCGTCCATTCTCTTCCTCTTCACTTATTCATGTAATAATTAAACAGTGGCATTTAATTGTCGCGTCACATTTAATTATCGCGAATTAAAATGATTTCAATGTCTTAATTAACCTTTAGAAGTTATAGCAATTTTTGGTATAAAGGATTACGCTATTGGTAAGTTAGGTAATAATAAAAGCCGTAAGAAAAAATTGCGTTTAAACATAATAACATATAATAGATGTATTTGATATGCAGTGTCTTGTTTTCATATAAATTTATTTTAAAAAATTGACTTTTGCTTAACATTTTTAATCACAGTAGGACGTATACGACTCACCTTCTTTTTATACTTTCCATTCTATGAGTAAACTCCCCGATTTTTTAAAAATATTTTTATGTTACTAAATGCAAAAATTATACAGCTTCTTGACTGTAAATAAAAAAAAAACAATTTTCAATAAAAAGCTTGAAACCTGAAAAACAGCCCCCTGATCGACTAATGTTCACCCAAAGCGTAGATCTGAATCTAAAAAACTTGGTATCCACGCGAAATACTCACGCTGCGACGTACAAATCGTCTTAAGCTCATCGGTATCAATCAGAGCGCTTTCGTGCGCCACCAGCACGGAGCCGGCTCGCATTACCAGGAAAAGCATTACGGCGAGTGCCACATGCGCTCTCGCGATAATTGATATAACCATAGAAACGAAGTGGCCGCGCTGCCTCTGTATAGTTACGATCGATTGCACCTGCGTCGGTCATCACCTCGGAGCAATTCTTAGCGACGTAATGGCGGATTATCGGTAGGCGATACGCGCCTCTGTAATACCGGGACGTGAGCCGAGGCACGGACGTGCTCGGAATCGATATGCGCAATCGTTTAATCCGGCGGCCTTAGCTCGTTTATCTTCCGCTGTCGCGGGAATTATCGTTTACATGTGTCGCCTGGGATTCGCCGACTGCCTCTAGGATGGAAAACTTGGATTTTTGCATTCATAGCGCGAAATGAAAGCGGGCTCGAGCGGCACTGGCCGCTCGCGAGAAGTTCGCCTTTTTATTTTATCGGAACGAGATAAAGCCGACGGGTTGCCAGTTGCGGTGGTCGGTAAAGTCGAATGCGGCCGGTAAGAGGTGCGAGGGCTGCGTTTTTCCATCCCTTACTGGGAGGAATCCGGCTTCTCGACTGCGGAAGCCTCGGTGTTACTTCGGTTCTCCGCTGAGTCGAGCTTGTAGTACGTACTGATACGCCCTAGGAATTATTAGAATAATGGTATTATACAACTGCCTCAATGATTTAGCAATATTTATCTCTGATTTACTCGTTTCCTAGAAGATTGTATCAATGGTAAAATAGTAAATTAAAAAAAATGTATTAATAAATGTTTTGTTTTTGCATTAATATTTTATTTAAAAAAAAGAAAAGTTTTTGTATTAATTCTTTAGCTGAAAACAGCCGTTTAATTCTTTTTACTGCACCTTTTGATAATACAATTTTAGAACACAACCTGCATTTCAGCAAGTTCGCAATGTTTGACTCTTACAAATTGAGTTTAAAAACTGGCTTCAATTTATCAAGTAAAAATGTAGTAATAAAACAAAAATTGAAATTAAATATAGAATTAATAATTTATTAAAATTATTAAAAATAATGCAATCTTACCCTGGTAGAAATTGAAAACATTTTCAGAGCATTTTTTGGCCAGTTTTTCATAAATGACCAAAAAATACTCCATAATTGGCCAATAAATGCTAAAATTTAATCTCAAAGCATTAAAAATAGTTTGATTTCTACTAGGGTATTTAAAAAAAATCCGCGTTCAAAGAGATGTATCAGACTGTTTTGAAAAGCTGTTCAAATTTTTTGTAATTAAATACTGCCTCTTTGAAACAACATATTCAAACGGAAAATATGTTTTTATACTTTTAAATTTTGACAAATATTTTCGTATAACACAGTTAAAAAGACGAATGTTTTAAATTACGTTGTATTGAAGTCAATGCAACGAAAGCTTCTGGTTAGAAAATATTTTGCACCGCAATCAACAGGAAATTAAAATATAGAACAATTTTAATTTGATGTTTTTCATATCACAGAAACAGAAATTCTGGGGCCGAATAGTTTCTTGAACCCGCCATGGTGAGAATTTCAATTTACCCATCAGCTTTCGAAAGCAGATTGCACAAGCTTTTATTTAAGCCGTTTTCGATTTCAATTGGTCGTAATCATGGTTGGGTAAAACGGATCTCCCGCTGATGAAGTATGCCTTGTATATTATAGATTGTTTTTTAGAAACTGCTTGAGCTTTTTGGTAAATTCTTTTAAGAGGACAGGGCAAATCAGGCTTTTTGCCTTAGGCTTATATCCTCCAAAACTTATCAATGGGGCTAACGGTGGATAATTCACGCTCCAGATATCCTGAGTATTCCCGAACTTATTTGCTTCTCCAATTATACATTTATTTTTGTTATTTATTGTGTTTATTTATTTTTGAGTACGCGGAAATTTTCGTTATTCATTTAATCATAAACCTTTTTGTATTTTAGAAAGTAAAGTACCAGAATTTGTTTAAAGAATTTAGTATAGCTAAATTTCATGTATTTATGTGTTTGAATCGGTATATAGTGCATGTGTATTTTATTATTATTTAAATTACCGTATAGATTTTGCTGATAGATTTTCCGATCTGTTTTAATAAAGTTAAATTTACGATTGGATTGCCGTTAGTTGAGTATGAGCGTCAATAATCTACAAATTCAGTCGGTAATCGAAGCTTTTGATCAGTAGTGATAGACATTTAAATAAATTAAATATTGCTGATGATCCGTATAAAGGCCAGGAATTGAATGAAACAATTTGCTTTCAAGCGACGTTTCGTCAGCCTATCGTTTACTGACCTCTTCAGGTTATGACTATTGCTGAATTTCATTTTTCTTGACTATTGTTGTAAAAGCAGTGCATTCATAACCCGAAGGGGTTATTATGTTAGCAAGCACTAGACTGACGAAATGCCGCTTGAAAACAAATTGTTTCATTCAATTCGTGGCCCTCGCAAATGATCGTTACAATCTTTAATCAAAGCTTTTAATGATAGCGAAATCAATCATGTTGTTAGTGCATCCATTAGTATATGATCTTGTGATCGAAGTTTTTGAATTTAGTTATCTTATTGGCAGCTCTGCAACTCCAATTTTAGAGCTCGGCATTTCGACCTCTCGTAACCATTACTATTGGAGAGGAGTTAAATAGAATAATTGGATTTGAGATTTTAATTAAAACGTTTGAAAGCGTGTGAAGCTGAAGATTGAAGGGTCGTCATTTACGCGGATGGCTGCTATTTTTTCAGTTTCCGCTTGAACACCTAGGTGGTGATAGAGTAAGGTAGACTTGTCGCGCCTATTTCTATCACTTTTTATGATCACTCACATCCGTGCGTGGATTGGGTTAAAATAGATTTAATCTTCTCTATTTCTATAGTTTCTAGATAGAAGCCTTTTAGTTTGCACCATTTGTACACGTCTTGCTGTTTGGTTCAAAAGCAGCTTGCCTTCATTTTCTGGTTGAATTATAACTACTATTTTGTATTTGTGTCCTATCAGCAGCCTTGCAGGGCTCACGCCTTTTTACTCTCGAAAGAATAACATGTATAGGGCGCTTTAATTTTTCAGAAAATCTATGGACTTTGATCCTTTAGGCTTTAATCAACCTTTCTGAAGCTCTCTTTTGTTCCAGTAATGAAAGCTTTATTCTTCCTTCCGCTTAAGCGGAAAGTGTTGCCCTGCTCTCTGGAACACTGTATAACTTTTCTAATTTTTTTCAAGCTTGACAATTCGTTTCTTTTATATCTCTGGGAATACGGATAATTTATTATGACAATTCTCCGTAAAAGAGCGCACCGTTTATTAAAACTTAATCGTGCCAGTGCGCATGAATAATAATGTCGCGCTGCTCGCTACCAATTTCGGCTCCGCTCGAAATTAGAAAGATATGATACTTCGAAGCGCACGTTCTCTTTCATTCGCTGTCTGCCTTCATCAAAGCTTCCGAATCCTATTTAATTATCGATCAGCTGTCCTGTTGGCCATCCTCGTCCCGTAACTGTAAGAATTTGTCAATGCAATAATAAGAGCCTGCAATATTTGACTTAGCTGGACGATAGTCATCGAATGTTAAAGAAGAGAATCGTCGCTTTGCCTGTTTCTAGCGTGACAATTCAAAGCTAGCGTTTAATCTAATTATATCAATTCATTGTTTTGCAACTGGTTTCAATTGCAATTTCTTCATTGTAAATGGAAAATGCGAGATTTTAGATAATGATCCAAATAAATTTTACTGGTAGATTTTAGATTTGTAAGCGGGCGTCATACACTTTCTAGCCGCATAAATTTGCGTTTAATTCTTATTATGCATTTGCGTCGCATTTTAAGCCCTCGAGCTATGTGACAGGGACTCGGTAAATCCTTAATTACCGAGCGACATTAATGTTTCCCGATCAGCGTTCGGCACTAATTAGTCGATGGTACAACTCGATGGCCCCATTCGTGGAGCAGCACTGATGGACGTAAGATTGGAACAATACCGAGATGCATTATTAATTCATTAGCGGCGCAGATAATTCAGCGGCGGCCTCTTGAAAACTTCCCGGCAACGCTTATATATACACACCCATTATATATATGCGCGCGCACTTGTTCGAAAGCGCGGCGAAACTTTATATAGTTGGCAGAAATTTGGGCGTAGCAGGCTTGCCTTCCCGGCTTTCCTCGAATGCGCGCGTCCGCTTTAGTATGCCGACGACGCGGGAGCGCGTGTGCAGATGCGGCCCGCTGTAAGGCGGCCATCGCGAAAGGAATGTTAATTATTATCGTGGCCCGATGCGCCTTTTGGCCTCGGTTATAAAGCTCGGCATTTCGGTTGAGCAGCCGCGCGTCAGCGCCACAAAGTGCCGAACCTATACCGAGCTCCGGCATTTTTCTTCGGAGCTATTGCTCCGCCTTTGTGGGCGCCTTTCTTCGCTCTGCGAGCCGGGGCTAAATTTAATTAAGTCTTTTGTAATCCAAAGTCGCGGCTTGACGACGCAAAGGATTGGAAAATTATTACGCGCACTTTTTTCGGCAAATTGGGCTAGAGAAATTTCAGCTTTCGACGGGCAGTTCAGCTTGTGCGCGAATGTAGGTTTTAACGACGACAGTGGGCATAAAACATACTTCTTCTTTTGAATTCGGGTGAAACGGAAAAAAGACGCTTTCGTAGAGGTTTTTTCTTGAAAAGGGAAAAAAAGTATGATTATCTTCCACGGAGAAAGTTGGATAATGATCGTCAAAGTTTTTATCGTTAAAGACAGAGATGAGTGTTCAGTTACAGAAATAATCGAGTCGAAAACTTTTCTGAATAATTTTACGGAGACTAAAAAGAAGCTTCGATTGACCTATTTTTGAAACTCATTATCTTGAAGGAATCGAGATTAGCTTTTAAATATTTGTGGTTAAATCGATCTTGGAAATTTATATCTACTTTAAAAGGAGTATTTTCGCTAAAATAGTACCATCAATTATTCTTGTAAACCTGATTTTTATAAATTCGAAATATTTTACAGTTTTAATGGATGTAGTAAATTAAAAAGAAATATATATATATAATTCGCTAATTAAATATCTCAATTGATAATTTTGAACCTTTATAAAAAATACAAGTGAGTGAGAATGTCGAAATCAGAGTATCAAAAAGCAAGTGAAACGGTAATTTTAATGCGTATTGTTTCTATCTGTACAAGTTATTTTTATACAAATTATTTCCATCTTCTAAAAGACAGTTGAGGGCCCAAGAGTACTGACTATGTTTTTCATATTTTTTAATATATCTTATTCATTCAGAATCTGTCTTCAAAATGACGAGAGGTATATAAAAAGAAAGACATTTGTATGAGTCGGAAACAAAATTCTTTCTTTAGAATTTTTGTTTCTTATACATTTTTTTAAACATTTTAGTGTAATTTTTTTTTATGTAAATTTAAAATCGCTATATTTAATGGAAATATTTTAAAATTTGATTCAATGTTGTCTCCGGTAAAATCATTCTCGAGTTAATTACGAGTTCTCAGCCAGAATGAAACCAACTGGTATACTTACGCTAGATGTTCCGGCTACGAACCCTGATTAAGTGTAGGGGACACAGTCAGCTAATTTCACGTCGATTGGCGTTATTTCGAAGGTTGCTCTTGCTCTTAACTTTAATCATTATTTATTAAGAATACTCAAAATCTCGGTTTTGCTTGAGGGCTCGGGTAAGGCACGTAATCTGACTTTCTTTTTCCAATTCTCTTTTCTGGTTTTCGTTTTTTTTACTTTTTCGCGATAATTTTGATATCCGTTCGATTAATTTATATCAGTCACGTAAAATATTTAAAAAGAACAATGAACGTAATGGTTATACTTTTGCAATTGAAAAACTAAGGAAAAACTAAGGATTACTGCGGAACTACAATAATTCCTCTCCATACTTTCGCGACGTTTTCTTTTTTTCATACCCTCGGCAGTTAGAACTCGCGAAAAGTTAATAAGTCTACATGCTGAATTGATTTTATAATACATATAATAAAAATAAAAGAAGTGACCCGATGCATCTACCGAAAACTGTTACGTAACACGCTGAAATCCTAATGAACGCATAAATCTGGCTCTCAGATATGAATTGGCCTCCAGAGATGCGGGAATAGTGAAATCCACTCAGGTCTTTGTGAGTGACACGGAAACGTCATATGTGAACAGAACGCGTTCTGTACATACATATAGTCTTGCTTTTTAAACCACTACGGAACCGCAAAAATCAATTGCGAAGAAGCAAAAAAATTGAGCTTAACAGCGACTGTCAAACATCGATTTTTCATGCTTTGATCAAAGCATTTGATTTTTGTATCTTTTTCACAAAATATGACGGCAATCCCGCAGCTGATCCGAAACCACATCGTTTTGTACAACTATAATACTTCTAACATTTGCACCACCAAAATATTAAAATATTATGTATAATCTAACATTTATACAACCGCATTTCCCGCGGGCTCCCCCCCCCCGAAACGCCCGCGCCAGAGATTAGAGAGTTTGAAATTGAAAAAAGCCAAAATCCGCATTATAATTCCTCGCGAAAGGTCGGACTCCCGCATTCGGCCGGGAGATAAATTCGACGATGTACGTCGGCTCGGTAGCACTTCATATCTGATACTTGCTCGTCCCGCGGCTGAGCGAGAAATAATAAATGCCGGCGGACCCGCGCCGCGCGACACCTGGCAGCTACGGGAACTGATAGCGCGAGCGACTTGTCAGGGCCGTTTCGGAACGGGCGCGCGCCCTGACGCGCCAGTCGGGAATTCCCATCTGACACTCTGTCTCTCGCGCTCTCTCACCCGCGGGGGGAAAAAATGGCCCGCGCTTTATGCGAGCGTTTTTTTCTGCTCGGTCGACCCGGTTTCGAGCGCTGCTTTGATTTTGGGTCTTCGATTTTAGTGGCAGGGGATGTTGAATCGGGTTTTCGCGGAGGAAGCTGCTGCTGGAACTCGATGAATAAAGCAACTGTATTGCACATTTCGAAGAATGATCTGCGATCCCGAGATATATTAGTACGTTTTCCGGAAGGTTCGACCATATAAATAATTCTTAGAATTTATATGAGACTCGTAGTCTTCTTTAACGATCATTAAAAATTTAGATTGGAATAGTTTTTTGCGATGACCCTACTGAACGTTGCAGCCTTTTTATTGGTCACCTTACAGTTTATGCGTAAAATATAAAAATTACCACCGATTGCATTGAATTTTGGATACAGACCATATTAAATTAAGAATATCTTTTAAAACGATTAAAAATTGAATATAAAAGCTCGGAACGCACAATAATAACCGATTGAAATATCGCCAATCAGTATCCGTTGAACTCGTCCCACGTTTCCCCGCGCAATTGCAAGCGCTACCAGCAAAGTGCAGTTGCCGCGGTGGCTAAATCAGCTAAGAAGCGGCTGACAACCGTCGGGACTCGGCGGCGTGGCCCAGGTCGTCCTCGCTGCATATAATCCCGGCGGCGGCTCGCAAATCTAGCTCTGCTAGCTCGAACCCGAGAAGGGGGGGAGGGGAAGGGAGGGGGAAGGACGGAGGAAGATAAGCCGCATTCATCAAGCGGGCCTTTGCTGCAGGGTTATCGAGCCGCCTGTAAATCGCCCTCTAAGTTTCCGCGGCAGCTGGGGATGCTTGACGTAGACGACGAGGACGACGGCGACGGCGACGACATTGTCGGCGAAGGAGGCAGCGGCGGCGGCAGCAGCCGCGCGGAGCAGCGCGAGACGCCATACATCACGCGGCCCGGCCCGCCGACCGCCTGTTCGCGACTCCGAACAGCGAACAGGCAGCCCTGCAGCCGGCCGGAATTTCGTCCCCGGCGAAAGAGACAAATTCCCCCTGACGAGCGGCGCCTCATACTTCAGATGCTATTGTATTTTAACACTTTTTTCAGCTCCCTCTCTCTCTCTTTCTCTGCCATCTTCATTAATCCATTCAATTAGTTTGTTCGTTTTTAGAATTTATTATTCTTTAGCGCTTGCCTATTATTTTAAAATAATGTGCTGCAGTATTGTTTTTATTTTTAATAAGATAAAAGTTTACTTTTTTCTGGACGTTATTGCTTCCTTATTGACTTTTATTTGAAAGAAGCTTCAAGAGCACTGGATTAATTAGTATACTTGATTATTAGTTTTTTAGATCTTAATTATAATTTTTAAATGGGACGAAGTACGATAAGAATTTTGAGACGAAATGCAAAGGGGTTAAGTATAAAAACTAGAAGTAAGTTATTAAAGAGAGATCAATACTAGAAAAACTTCTTAGATAATGGCAGCAGCGAACGAGTGAAAACTTTCATATTTGCTCGCCGGCGAAGAAAAGCGCCCGTAAAAGCGCACACTTAGGCGGCGCTTTATCCGTTCGTGCCTCGAAAACGCTCCCGAAACATTCAATTTGAGCCGCCTCTGCGCGCGGAGCCGAAAAACATTAAGGATTGCTCCTCTTTCCGGCATCGAATTTTCTCATTTCCGCGCGCGCCCCAGGATAGACGGGAAGATTATTCGCCGGGGATGTGTAAACTCTTCCGGCCGGCAAAAACGTAAAACTAAACGCCAGTATCGGCCAGTGCGATGTATATATATATATATTTCCTTGCGCGATTCGCCGAATATTGTGCTTAGAATGACAAACGAATCCCTGCACATGCAGTCGAAAATGGGGCGGCTTGCGACGTAAAGAAAACCGAGAGCTGCGCGAATATTTCATAAGTCTGAAACGAAATGCGCCAAGCTGCGGTTCAAGTGCGGCGGGAGTAAAAGAGACTTTCTGCTGGTGCTTTTATTGTATTATATGGGTATAGGGGAGGTTAATTTTTTTTTACCTCTTAAAAACTTTTCTTAAATTATCTGCATTAATTGTATAAGTATGTAGTATTTAGATATCACTTATCGATTGTTTGAACCATTTTGGTTATTTATAATTGGATATTTATTATTTTTGTTTTTTTTTTTTATTTGGAAACCTGTAATCGTTACTTTGAAAAGTAAAACATAATATTGATTTATTCATCGCAATCAAAAGTTCATAAACAGATTGAAGCAAGTGGTACGAAATAAAACTAAAAAATGATATTGGATTTATGTTTACATTGAGGCTTACACCCTCATAGCAATTTTTTTTTATTTTACTCGGATTTTAAAATGATTATTTTCTTTTATCATTGTATATAAATAATTTTATAATTCTTTTTTTTTTTAATTAAAATGATTGTTTTATTTTATTATTATATCCACTATTTACAAAAAGGTGTCTCAAATAAAGGCTTCCTTCTATAATGCACGTTCCACGACAGCCGCCCTTTTTGTTTTATGGCTTTAAAACTTATCTTACTAACTTTTATTACTTTTTTTCCACAACTGTCCTAAATGAAATAAAAAAGTAACATTTTGCAGCCTAGCTAGATTATAATTCATTTATCCACAATAGGACACAGGAACGTAGCCTTATCTTTTCTGACCTTTCTTCAAAATCGTATGAAACACATTCTTCAGAATATAGAAAACTGCAGTCAAGCATAAACATTAGCGAACAGTCGCTGGTTTACCATTACACACACTACTCTCGTAGCGTGCAACATCTAAATCGCATTAATCATAAGCTCGAGTAATGCAAGAAAGTAGAGAATGTTAGACCTAATAATTATAGGCGACGTATTAAAGCAATGACATGATGTATCATCTGTCATGGCGTATCAGGACTATAAATTTTAAATTACTACAGTAGAAGGGGGGAAAGACTACTATTATTCAAAGTATGTTTAGGTACAAGCAATGTCAGCATTGAAGAATTACACACTGTTGTACTCCAGAATCGATGCTTCTCGACTACAAATAACACGCGGGAATAAGGCTTTTTACAAAGTGACGAGTTACATAGAATACAATTGAAACAATACCAATACAGATATTGTTTCGTCGCTTTCTCGATTTCGAAACTGGTATTTTTATTTCCTAGTTTAAACGAAGCTACATACATCGTGTAATCCAGAGTTCGCACAGAGAGAACAATGGTTCGACACTGCATGTTTAAAAAGAAACTTTTGACATTCAATTTGCAACGTACACGTCGGTAGAAAAAAACGAAGCGGACATTTCATGCAATTAAAAGCTTGGAAAATTATTTTTTGTTGAGCATACGTAAAAGTAAGCAAAAAAAATGATTAATTACAATCATGTGTTATGTATATGAATGCGAATGCCTTATCATAAAATATAGTTTTTTAATCCGATTGATAGATCAAAGTTTCACGATAATTGACAGTTTGGTTGAAAATTTTGGCTTTTTTCTTTCAAAAGATTAAATCAATTGAACAGTGTTTGCTTAAGTTATTTGAAACGTTCGCCTTGCAAGGCAAGACTACTAATCAAGTGAATGAGCTAGTATCGAGTTTTTATCAATCCAAATGTTCAGAAATTCTGCGCAAAATGTTTAACAGTAATTACAGTCCAAAACAATTTGGTTTTACTAAAAATAAAGGAACAAAAGATGCATTGAGTTATACAACAAATATAATATATGGAAACTTAGACAAAAGCAATCCGATGGCTGTAACTTTCATCGATTTAGCCAAAGCTTTTGATACTGTCAA
>JAWWEM010000054.1:4315748-4331369 GCA_035582935.1 Ormyrus thymus | reverse complement strand
GAACAAAGTTATATGAGAAATTGTGCTTCCACGATGCCAGCCGCATCATCAGGCTGCTCACGTATAATCCTTTATATGTTACAGCGGTTACGTTTACACCAGACTCCGGCGGACTAAACTTTTTGAACGAAAAAGCATATTGCAGATTTAAAAGAAAAAAGACTTTTATTGCAGACTCAATAATTTATCGTTTCACCCTTGATATTTTTTGACAGAACTCTCCGTTTTTAAATTTCCGAGCGGTCTACCGGTGATCCGATAAAGCGATGACAAAAAAAAAAAAGGGAGAGCGGCCCGGATGATAACCGCGCGTCGCTCGCCTCTATGCGCGCAGTCTAGCGTTTTAAATAAACGCCGTACGCACGTGGGCGTCCACTTTGAAAGGCGAAAGTACCGGGTGCGCGATATCCCTGATTTGTAATGACAACGGCCGCTAGAGAAAAGAGATCCCGCGCGCAATGGAGCTCTCTGCGAATCGAAGCACGGGATTTCCTGCACTTTTTATTTTTCGTCCCGTGTGCGATTAGCCACTGCCGCCAATAAGTTTCGTCAGCGATCTAGTTTTGATTTGGACAACTTTGGACGGCTCGCTGCGAAATTCTTATTGGATCGATGGCGCCGTGAGAGCGAGTATTGTTAATGAAAAATTATTGATGAAAAGCCTCGGAACTAACTTACAAAGTTAATGTATTCATAGCGCACATTTGAACAGAATGAAAGAATCACCTGAATAACTTTCGATATTGGAATGATAATTTTGAATTCAGTGTTATTTATTGATCTAATCAAATACTTAAACTATATAAGTGAATTAACTTTTAGGCGTAAAATGGGTTTTTAATATCTGTATTTAAAATTAAATAAGCATTAATCGTGGTCATGTTTTATGCATTAACGATAATTATTAATTTATAATTATGAAAAAAAGAAAACTGAAACTTTAAGTCCCCGTTTTAAATTAAAAAATTATTTTCCTAAATCTGATTGAGAAAACCCAATTTTCATAAAGTATTACTTCATCGCGGTCCGCAATCAGCAAAGTCTAAGCTTCTTTTCGAAAGCATGCAATTCGATCGTTAGATATTCATCCACTAATGCATGCTCGTTTTAGGCGGATCGCATGAATATACGAACGGAAAAACAATCATTTGTGTGCGAGCAGGATATTCTAAACTCACCTCACAAAAACTAACTCGGACCACCCCCGTGGCTTTCCGTCGATTTAGCTTGTTCTCTGTTAAATCATATTAAAAACGCTGTCTCGGCTATTGAGCATCCACAACACTCGGCAAGAAACAAGTTAAAAGGCTGATTTTTTTCTTTCTTTAAAAGTCGTGTTACTTCAATTAATATAATAAGATTGAACTACAGACGCAGGCTATTGTAGAATTTTTATACTGGATTGTTTGTCGCCTTTGCGTATTGTAAAGCAAGTTATAAAAGGAGTCCTTAAAATAAACCTGAAAAATTCCGAGACAAGACGTATTTCTATTTTCACGATTACTCAAATAATGCTTTCAGGAATATCTGGCATTCTTATTATAGAAACATCATTATAAAATCGCATCATTGTAAAAACTTTGTCCATTGATCTCAAGTTTATTCTTGCGCGCCATTTATTGAATATTTACGAAACTAATTAAAAACTAACAAGACTTATTAAATCTCAGGTTAAGGAGTACTTATTTCGGGCTGCGCCGCTGGCGTTAGTGCTGCTGCCGTCACTGGTCGTTAGTCGAAATCCCGAGCAACGACCTGTTAATGAAGCCGCAGTCGCGTCACCGTCGCCCTTCGATCTCTCAGCTCGACTGGAAAAAGCGGGATTGATGATCAGCTCTTGGTCGCTAATTGCTCAGCCGGGAAAAAGGAACGTTCTTGATTACTCGGGGGTCAAGAGGCGGCAGCGGAGGAGACCAAAAGCAGCAGCGGAAACGGCGGCCTTTCCCATTCTGCACCAACAATCGACCAACGCCGCCGCCGAGAAGCGTGACTTGCACTGCAAGCAAGCCGGGGATGCCGTGATCGTCGGGTGAGTGGAGAAAAGATGCTCCGTTTTGTTTGCTCCTTGCGCGCGTCGCGCGATTAACACTCCTAGGGGGAGTTGTTTGGCTCTGTCCTGAATCTATTTGCCCGAGAGAGCAAAAGGAATGGACGTTTGTTTAGAGAGAGTTTTCAAATCTTTTTAGATTCACGTCATTTTAGTTAGATATGCTATTAACTTTTCATTAGATTTTTTTATGCAACATTCGACTTTTAAATCCAGGGAAGAAGCCGACATGATCGTGAAACGTTTATACGGCTACTTTTCACCCGGGCAGATCAACAGTCTGAGTTCTGACGAGTCCAAGAAGTATAATACTGGCAGTATTAGCAGATCCCAAGCACCAAAAATCGTTTATACGGGGGAGCCTCTACCCGGACCCTTCGTGCATCCAATTAATCGAGGACGTGGCCGCGTTTTCGGACTGGCCAATTTCCTGATAAGAGATCGGCCGCCTATGGAGCCTAAAAGCTTCAGCTTCGAGGAGGTGGGGACTATCCAACCCACCAAGGACATAGGTGATTTATTGCGATAGGCGGATGTATTTGTAATAGAAAGAAAATTATCTAGGTCTTGGAAATAACAAAGGAAAGAAATCATTCTAGGATGATTAGGGGATACTTCCTTTTCTTTGTAAAGGTAGCTGAAACCTTGAACAAGATAGTTAGAAGCATTTTTATTGCAACTTTTTATCAATTACTTGATTTTCATTCTTTGACATAAGATTTCATTTTTACCGAAAATCTAACATAAATTTATTTTATTTACATTACACCAACAAATTTTAAAAATATAAATTAAGCTTTAGATGACAATGTAGTATCTTCAGGATTTGCTGTTGTATTGTTTGTATATCGATAAAAAGTTTATTCTCATTTGCTCTATTTCTAACATATTTTTGTTACAGATTAGTCCCTCCAGGAAAACTATATCTATTTAATTTTTTTAGTAGAATTTTATAATTTACTATATATCGATAGCATTGTTTAGATATAAAATAGTAACCATAGTTTGTTATACATGACGCAATTACATTTTGCAGAGCATCCTTTGTCAGATCTAAAGTCAGCAGCAGGAGAAACAACTACGATTGTAGATAATGAATTTGATGAAGATATTCCTGCACGCGTTATTAATACCAGTAACATCAGCGTACAGAGGGGCGCAGATTATCTATACGCATTATACCACCAAATTCTTAATGAGAAACTTGAGGCAACAACGATGAGAAACTCGGAAGATCATTCATTAGTACAAGAGGAGTTTGAATATGCCGAAGAATCAACTTCCACTATGTCTGTCAAGGAATTTAGATTTGATTATGATTACGACGGCGATCAAGATTACGATAGCAGTGAAATAAAAGTGCAAAAAGTAGCCGATAGTCTTCAAGAAAACGAAAACGTAAAAGAAGTTAGTAATGATTTTAAAATTAATACTGTAGAAGATGCGACCAATAACGTCCAAATCATAATCGATAAAAACGAAATGGAAAACAGTAACCGAGTAAATAATCAAGATAACACAACAGAAAATACTGAAATTAGTAAGGAACGTTCTTCAGAGAATTATAGGAAAGAGCATCGACAAGAACGGCAGAATGCAGATATTGTTGATGTAAGCAATTTATTGAAGAATTTAATTAGTTTTAATAACAATTTTAATTAAGGGAGGCAAGCTTGAGTAAAAAAGTAAAGTTGAGTAAAGTTCAAATTCATATTAACGTTATAAATTACTTAATTTATTTTTATATTTTACATTTTTTACAAATTTTTCTTTTAAAAAGGCACCTAAAACTAAAAATTTGAAACATTTTTGATCCATGCCCTTAATTACTTTAATTGCTAATTACAAGTTAATATAATTTTTTTTTAAAAACTATTTTAACAAGTAAATTAAATTATTATTTTAAAAGCAATTACAATTAAAAATAATATTTTTAAAAAATATTCCATAAAATAAACAATATGTATATATTTGAGCCTTTACTAAAGACTGGTTCCTTTAAATTTCTAATTTATGATTGATTACTTTTCGTGTGAGCATTTTTTTATATTTAATAAAACTTGAGGTGCAAGTTTTTTATGAAATATTTTTAAGACAGAATGAGTACGAAAAAGAGTGTTTAAAAACTTCAGAAACTTAATTTTTACAACTAATAAAAAAATGTCGCGCAGAAAACTTTTACATAAAAAAAAGTTTTCTCTTAATCTACTGGAGAAAATAGCTGATCTTTGCAAGTTTCGAATGGTTAATATAAAACTTTTAAAGTCGTGTATGAAATTAAAAAATTCACAAATGCAGGACCTTAAAATATAGGGGAAATTAGAATGCTTATTTTAAGAACATCTGTAAATAACTTTTTAAAAATTGACCGTCAACTTAAATTTAAAAAAAGAAACCTAAACAGAGATTTTATAATGATGAATTTGCAAGTACAAAACTTGAATGCAATCAGACTTCAGACGTGACACGGCAGTTCCGTAGATTCTTTAAGCGGGTAATCCCGCAAAAGCTTCCGCTTAGTCAGACAGCCATGCGAACGATCCGTCATTCTCAGAAGCACGCATTATTAATGCCAACTCCTAATTTCGGCTCAACTCCCGCGCGTAAAAACACGAGCTTAATCAGCGGTGGTAATCCTTGCAGGCCGCCGATGTGATGGACGAGGGAACGAGGAGGGAAGGTCTGGCGTACGAGTTCGACTACAGGGTCATCGATCACGCATCCGGCAACGACTTTGGCCACTACGAGAGCCGTCGAGGAGCAGAGACGAACGGTCGCTATCACGCGCTACTTCCCGACGGTCGAGTTCAGAGAGTCGTGTACACCGCGGGCCAACGAGGCTACCGCGCAGCTGTAACCTTCGGGGCTGATAAGCGCGAGACGAACGATCAGCCGGGGCGTCGATGACAGGGACCGCCTTGGGATTCCAAGTGCTTTATATGAGAGTGTAATATATTCACGCCAACGAGGCTGCTCCCCTTTTATGCACAGCTGAGGGTTCGCAAACAATGTTGCATACCGGGACTTTTCTCACGCTAATTTCTAAAATTCGACGTGCGGCGCAGACGTTTGTATTCGAATATAATTAATTATAAGTCTAGTTTGTTGCAAGTTCACAGGGATGAACTATTTTTTACGCAATTTATAAATGTTTCGTTTATTAAATAAATTATACCTTTACAAAATGTTAAAATCTAGCTGCTTTTTACTTCATTCATATTAAAGAGAATCAAGGCGCGAAAAGAGAAATCAATGTGGCGTTTCTCGACTATTCCTGATATTTAGATATTAGATTTACATTTTAAACTGCTGTCGTACCACCGTAACAACGGACGAGAAGTCACGGCACTGTGCAGGAAACTCTTTTCTCGCTTTCCCGAATTTCTTTCAGCAAAATCGGCTTTTATCCATCAGTAGCGAAAATTTCGAACACCGCCTGACAGTTCTTGTATATTCCTCGCTGATAAAAAGTAAGCACGGAACGAAGGGGACGAGATTCATTGGTGAAGCGATGCACGATCGGCCATTATACAGCTGAGTAAATTCATTTTCTACGTGTAACGAGTACATACACACCGCTGAGTGAGAATCGCGAGCTATCTGGTCCTAAGATTGCGGAGAGGTAAGGGAAGACAGATTGGAAATGAAAATAAAATCTACGTTTATTTTATGTAAAAGATTGATTAATTTATGAAATTATCCAATAAAACAGTCGATTTCGTTAAACAATTTTCCACGCGGAAAAAGATGTTTAAGAAAAATTACTATACTCGTCAGGAAGTCGAGGACAGACTTTGAATTAGGGTAAAAAATTGCTATACTTTATATTAAAATTTACTATGCGTTTTTGCTAGACTTTTAACAAAAATTGATATAAAGTATAGTAATTTATTACCCTAATTCGAAGACTGTCCTCAATTTACTGACGAGGATAGTAATTTTTCTTAAAGCGTTTCTCTGCGTGCGCCAAAAAATATTCGAAAAGAGAAATCTCCATAAATTGAAAAACTGGTCGATCAAAAATCAAAGGCAGATCCTTAATTGAAATCTCGATCGGCGAGGGGACAAGTCGATCTGTATAAGCATCCGCGCTTAAACTTGACAAAAGTCGAAGGATATATAAGCGGGAGGAGGCGAGTAGCAATTTAATCGTCATTGACGCTAAGCGCCCGAGTTATCCTGTAATTGACGTTATCTATGAGTCACAGGAAAGATTAATTAAAGCTTAAGTGTCCAAGTTAATTATTGTTAGTTAAGTAGAAGCGAGTAGCGTCCTGCGCGTCGCCCCCCCCTCCCGCCCCCCGACTCCCCGCGGCTAAGCTTTCTCCGCCTCGTGCACCCCACCAGCCTTTCTCCCCGATAGCAAAACTTCCGCGATTTGTAAACTGTCGGAGCGCGCGAGCGCCACCTGGCAAAGTTTTAATTGACGGCAACTTAAGCGCGACTGGGCAGGGGGTTGCTGCCAGTTTTGCCCGGATTTTGGGTTTTACCCCCCCGCCCCCGCGGCTAAAGAGAGAGAAAGAGAGAGAGAGAGAGAGAGCGCGCGTGCCAGCTGAGATTTCAAGAAAAACAAGCTTTCCGCGCGCCGAGCTTTTGGGTAACAGAAGGCGATAGATTTTATTGAGTTGGCGAAATTTAATTAGAAACTGTTCGGGCTTTCTCCGAGTATATATATGGGTCATCGAAGTGTTAAAGCTCCGTATCGCGAGTCGGGCTAATTAAACGGTTGCGCCGCAGCTTTCGACATCTAAAATCTGAAAATTACGCTTCGGGTTATAAAACGGTGAAGCAATAAAAGGTACATTAAGGCCAAACAAATCATTTCATAAGCCGATTGTTTTTCGCTAAGTGAAAAAAGACCTCCTTCGCGCTCAGAAAGTGTATCCTACAATTATTCACGAGACAGACACACACGACGCATCTCGAGGCTTATCTTCGAAAAAAATCTCTCTCTCTCTCTCTCTCTCTTCACCATAGCCAGTAAGCAAAAGAAGACAGAGAGCCGCGGTAGTTTATGGTTGTCCGCCAACGCGCTCATCCTGCCTGGGTACATCCGCATCGAATTGTCTCTCGGCGCGCGGCTTGGGAAGCCTCCCAAAAAAAGTGAAAGCCTTTTGTCTAATTAAGACGCGGAGAGCAGCCGCTTACTTCACATACTCTCCCGAGTGCGTAAGGAGAGAGAGAGAGAGGGAGAGAGAGAGAGAGAGATGCCCGCGCGTTCGAGTTTTACGCAGGCGCCTCGCGAGAGATAGGATCTCATTTAAATTTGACTCTATTTGCTTGATAATTACCGGGCTCTTGCTCAAGCGAGCGCATACGAGCGTGTATACGAGCGCGTTTCGCAAAGAAAACGCGAGCGGACGCGAGCGAGATGGTAGCGCGGGAGGAGCGGGAGGGAAGACGCGCGCGGCGTGGGCTCGCGGTTCGCCGGGGAGTCCTTTGCTTTTTCAAAAGAGATTACATTACGCGTGCGCGTTACGACAGCCGCTTCTCTCTCGGCTTCTCCTCGGCCGTGTGTACGAGCGGCCGCCCGAGCCGAGGGGGGTTCCACGTGCGTGAGACGTGATTAGGCGCTCCGCAGCGATTCTTCTGCGCTCTGGAATCCGAGGCGCGCGGCCGCTTCTTCGCTCGCTTATTTTTACTCCCGTTACTCGCGCCGATTCTGGCTTTGCTCTTACAATGCAGTTATCTTGGTTGTATCGTAAATGGAAATATCTAGTTTCGCCGAAATTTTTTAATTCGGAAATATTCGACGATATTTAGAAATGAGGCCGTTTACTATAAGGATAACAATAATTATTAATTCGTTATAACCATTAAAAGCATGATATTGAATTTAATTATCACAAGAGCAAGAGTTGAAAAGATGTGCCTTTATATTAAGTTAATGAAACTTTAGACAGCGTCGATTAAAAATAAATTCATCGTAAAATAACAGCAGGTGACCCGCGTGGAGTAATAAATCACGCTTAAATTTTGGCAGCGAATTTTTAACTGCGGTAACTTTATAATGCCTGAAATTGAACGAATATCGAAAAACGTCAAAATTGTGAAACAATTGATTCAGTTACTTTGTTTTCGCATAAATTTTAAATACAGATTAACCATTAGCCTGTACAAATACGACTCGCAATTAGATAAAAGTTACTCCAGAGAGAAATACACATCTCACTGAATAAAAAATTTCAGATGCAGCAACAGAATTAATTTATAAATATGCTTACCAATTTGCCGAAAAAAGAACCGCTGAATAAAATATGAAGGATTAGCATAATTTCTCGTATGCTTTTCATTATCCGCATTAAGTACTCCGAAGCAGGCTAAGACATCGGTTATTCCCGTGATCGACCTTGCGCTTCTGTACTGATTAATTTTTAATTATCCAAACATGTTCCACGTAACACCGAAGCTTCCAGGAAGCTTCCAGCCTGTGCGAGATGCTGAATGAAAGCCTGGAAGCTTTTGTGCTATTCAGAGCAATCACGACTGCTATTTGCATTACGTAAGCCCCATGGATTAGACTTAAACATAGAAAACCATCTAATTTCACTGTGATTTCATTTAATATTAGGATGTAAATAATAATTTCTCTTTGCATAACGCGCAAATTCAATTGCTTTCTTGAAATTTACATTTGTCAAAGCAATACACATTCCGATTGCAATGCGACGCGTGCGTATTTCCTTAATAGTTTCAAAATTAGATATATTTCGATTTATCTGCAATGTGTGTGTAATATTTTTTTCGATTCGAGTTATTGAGCTGTACTTCAATATTACAGCTTTGAGTGCATTTTAAAAATTACTTCGATTTTCAAGAACAACGTATAATTATTGTTCAGATTTTGAAAAGTTTATTCATTCTTCATATTCTTCACGGACGTACTTGAGATCGATGAAAAATATTTACATCCAACATAAAAGTTTAAGAAACGCGTTTAAAAAACGCACCAAAAATCTCCAATATAGCATTCCAAGCACATTTTTACGACATAACCACTCTCTATTCCGCAGTCTTCTGCATTTTTTGCATATTTCTGAACGCAGTCGAGAAAAACGGAGACACAAAGATATTTCATTTAGAACATAGATGACTGTTCATGCTGAATAAGTACTTATTCTTCCTGGGTGCTCAAAAAATACGAGTCAACTTACAGCCCGTTGATAAAAAATGAAAAAAGTATATATATTACTATTGTACGAGATAATAACATTTATTGCAGCCTGCGAATTATTTTAAAATGCTTGAAAGGCTTAAATGCAAGTACTATTGCTAAAGTATACAAAGGCGTCAAATTTCATATATATTGAACTAACGCAATTTCAATTATAAAAGAATTTTAGCTAAAAGTTATAAAGAATTTCCGTATTACGAAGCGTGTATAGGCAATCTCAAAAGGACAATATACAATTTCGTTTTCGTTTTATGGAGAGTGCTGAAAAGAGATAAAAAGTAATATGTGTGTCACGTATACTTTATGCTCGAGTGCCAAAAACAACATCACGTTGTAATTTAATGCATTACTCTTTTCAACGCTTTTAAATTATGCGTTTGTTTACGCGAGCGCTTTTTTGATTCAAACGAATTGCAAAAGTTTTCAAACAAATAATCAATCCGAAATAAACGAGTCGCACGAGTAAGCAAATTAGAAATGCAGACGCAACGAAATTTTTCAAAACGATAAAAAACACGCAGCAGCACGCGCGTCCATTAAGCAGCTCGCAAAACGGCCTCAGAATCCAGCCCTAATCGCTACAAATGCTCCTTCTCCTCCAGACGCTCGCGCTCACAAAAGAAGAGTCGGACCCGGGGAACGTAGCCACGCACTTCGGCAATCGCGGAACGAGCAAGATGCGCGCCGGCACACAAAGCCGCCCGCGCTCGCTCTGCTTTAACGAAGTCTCAATTACCTAATTAGTCGGCTCGAATAAAGCGGAGCTGGATCAGCAGCGGCGGCGGCGGCGGCAGCGCGCCTTAGACGCTGCCCGCCGGCGCACTATGAATTATCCCACGAGATGAAGTAACCGGCTCGGGCTGCTTTCTCCATCCTCTTGCGATTCCCTCCCTCCCCCCCTCGCTCGAAAATCATATCGTTCGAAAGAGCGAGCAAGCGCGAGCAGCGCGTGTATGCGCATCGACCGGAAACGCGCCGAACGTCAGCCAGGGAGAGAGGGAGTGAGGGGGGGGAGGCAGGGAGGCAGGAGTTTTCCGCGAGGAGCCGGAGGCCTCCTTTTTTCTCTGCCGAGCGTTCCTTGGCGCGTATGTGCGAATCCAAGTGGTTGCCTCACGCGGAGCCGGTGGAAATGGACGCGTCTTGGTTAGCGCGAATTTTTCGGTCCGAATCGGTGGCGCGTCGGGAGCCCGAATTTCACGACTGCCGCGGCGCGCGGCGGTGCAGAGTGGCGGGCCTTTTTTTTCGGCGATTTTTACGCTCGAGAGAAGACGCTTCGCTATCTTGAAATGAGAAATTAAGGCGCGTTTTGAAATTTTTATGCTAATACCCTCTTATATCGGATTTTTTTACTCTTCGCTGTGTGTATGTCTTATCTATTCATGAGATCAGTTTTCAGCATTAACTCCGGAGCGTCGATACCAATTCGTTCGAAATGCCTAACAATTTAATGGTTTTTAAAAATGAAAAAAACTAAAAAGAAGTTGTTTCCTTTTTAGTTCTAATGGATTCGCGGAAAGATGCCTGAAAAACGAAAGTTACACGATAGCGAGTAACATCTGCTGTAACTTCGCTTCTGTCTATCAAAACAACTTCATTAAAAACCAAACTTATCTTCCAACTTGTCAGTTTATTTATGTTTCTCGTCTCATTAAAGTTCGTGTAACTTTTCATTCGTCTGCAACTAACAGTATATAATACACTTAACATTTTTAAATTCTTTTTATATCGATAAAAATAGAAGCTCGTTCGTTATCTTATTAACAGTTTACGTCTCCTACTCTAAATAAATCATATTAATAAATCGCCCGTGAAGTTTATAGTCCATCTATAAAATCCAGAAAGTAATTCATACAAATGAACCAATTTCCTCAATTTTTACTACGACAATAAATATTTGTTTAATTACTTATTTTAAAAATTAAGAAAAATCTTATCATCCCTAACCAAGGAAACGCTTGTCCAGAAAATCTTTTCCCCTCCTCGGGTAGGGCCCAAAAAAGCAAAAACAATTTCGCGTGTCGCAACCTGAATTCTGAAAAGAAGAAGAAAAAAAAATGGTATCGCTATTTCGGAAGGTGAGGAAAGTTGGCTCACTTCGCTCGTCTCTCTCTCCCCTCCCCCCCGCTCGACTTTGCGAAGAAGCCTAGTCCTGCGGGGACCCTCTCTCATTCTCAGCGAGGCGCTCACAGGAAGTCAGCCCGTGTCGGTGAATGTATATAAAGCTACCGGCGCCCGGGGCACCTCCGCACTTTAACGTTTCGCCCTGACCAGTTGGGAGTTCGCTGCGCAGCTATACCCGTTCCTTTTATCTCGCTATGGATACCGTTCTCAGGAAGGTAAACAGTCTTTTCGAGAGTTTTTTTTATTTGCGCAATACGTAAGTGAATCGCTGTGCCCGTGACGTAATACGCTTGGCTACTTAGAAGCAGTGCGCGGCCAGAATCAAGATGGTACTATTTAGACGTGAGCGACCAGGAACAGTTTTTCGGATGTGATATTGAGATTTGAGCCTGACCTCCGCAAAATGACTCTCGGCGTACAAATTTTTTATTCGTTCCGCTTCCAGTGTTTGGCTCAAAACTATGGTGATGAATTATTCGGAAGAATCAACCGAGATGTGCTATTTTATTTCTGCTGTGATATCTTGGAAGGGCTCACTTTAATCCGAGGAATAGTTTATCAAGCCAATTTCACTTCGGTTATCTGAACAATTAATCTACTTTTTTTGGCTCTCGTTATTGATACGCTTAATTTAATATCAGTTGATAATGATAGTCGACGTACTCGAAACAATTATCTAGCATGTTTATTTTAATTGGCACTTGTTTTCGATTGACATAGATTTAGTTGAACATTAATCCGTTATAATAATAGTCAACGCCCTCGAAATAATTCAGATTAATTAAGTGACTCATTAAAACCTTAATCAACGTAAAAGCACATTCTCATTCCAGACGACCAAGTAAAACTCTCATTTCGCGGCGCGAAGTACACAAGCTTTGAAAGCCGCAAGCCCGCGGGCTCGAATTCACGGTCAAGCTGCACGCGCGCACGTACAATATAAACGCGACGCAGAAATCCCGCCGGGAAAGAGGATCGATCAGCCTTTTGCTCGGCCCGCTTCTTTTTTCTCTCCCGAAACAAAGCGAGAAAACATCGCCAGAACAAACGGCAAGGGCGAGCGTTTCGACCGGGATTTCGGCGTCGGGCAAGCCGGCCCCCTTGCGCCGACTGATATACCGGCAGTCGACTCAGGGCTCGAGCGAGAGGTCGGAGCAGCGTCGTACTCCGCACGGCTTTCAATATCCGCTGTTCGATCGCGCCCCCAGCCCGGGGGGGGAGGGGATGGGGGGTCCTTCGGCTTCTTCTCGGCGACGCGAGAAATATTATTAGCTGCGCGGATTCTTTTCGGAATGTGCAGATCGGACTGTTTTGGCTGTTTCGGGCATCGGGTCGTCGTTAGCGTTGAACAATTCCTGCGCGGCGTCGAAGTAAATGCAAGACTGCTCTCGTTAACGATAACGACTGGAAGGCAGCCGCGCTCGCGCGAATTGTATAAGGCGCACCGGCGTGTAAGTGACGTAAAGTAAACGGGTAAAATGAGATCCGATTCTTCCGCGCTCATCAAGTGATTCGCATCTTCTATGTCGTAAAGCACATCTATGGACTGTCGTCACGCAAGAGAAGTTCTAAAAGTGAGCTTAAGTGATTTCTTTGATGACTCGCGCGAAGTACTGTGCATCAAAATGCTTTAAACGATTTAAGAGATAAGATGATCGAGTAAACCGAGGCAGTTAACGTTACAGGCATTCGTTTTTTTCTTCTTGTTTTTCTTGTTTTTGTGAGTTTTTGCAAATTTTTATACGATAAAAATTTATTCGTCTTTAACAAAAGCAGCGATTAAAATGCACGGCTTTATTATCTGCAAAACTGCAGGCACGAAGGCTCAATGAAATCATTTGAATATCGTTCGCTTTTTATCCGCATCCTCATTATCTTAAAAATATTCGGCGGAAAACCTTTGTAGAATGCACGCGAAGCGGTCAGGGAATGAAAGCGTTCTAAGCGGTCGTTAAAAAATCATCAGCGCGGCCTATACAGATCGAATTTTTCCGGGTTTCAAAAGATAAAAGTTTACAATTGAAACGTCGCGTAACGCACTGCGCGGACGAGGCAGAATGAATTCAAAACAAACTATACGTTAAAAACGAAGCGCGAACGAACAATCTGGGGGGAAATAAAAGCACGCACGAAACGTTGCGCCGAAAACAGCTGCGGGAGAAAAATTGTTTTTTCGGCTATAACAGCTGGGTGGACGTCCCAGCCGGAATAATATGGGGGGGGGGAGGACTAAAGTCGGTTACGGTAAATGCAAGATAATGAAGGCGGAGGGTATTGAGGACGCTCGTTTAGCAGCGGCAAGCTGCCAATCCTCGGGCAAACGTGAAGCCACATATCGATCTCCATATTACCAGGGCTTATCGCTCCGGCATAAATGGCCAGGAGAGCTTGGAGATCGAAGCAAGCTGATAGATTCTAGTGCGTACCCGCAGACTCACCCTTTTCGGATGAATGGAAAATTAAGCCCTAATCTGCTAACCTCCCGGGCCACTATCCGCTTACTCTACCGACTTAGAATCGATCATCACTCCATTAGCAAACAGTCGGAGACAGCCGGGCGGAAATGGGAAGATCGTCACTTTTTCGGCGCCGCCAGTAATGGAGCTCGCCGCGCGAGAGGCGTCGTAAAAATGGTGCGCCTCTTCTCACTCGCCTCGCGCGTCATTGTATATTGTATTCGGAGAGTGCGAAAAAGCGCACGCGCGTCCGCCGTAAAGGTAGAAAAGCGAGCTTGTTAATTCTCACGTAATGTTTGCGCGCATTACTTATTCGTTAGACGGGCTTCGAGGGATCCTTTTATTACACACACGCGCAGGCACCGACGGACGACTCGTCGAGAGCTCGTGTCCCGGCTGAAACGCACTCTATTATTTAGCTAACCATACAGTACAGTCGGAGAGAGAGAGAGAAAGAATATCAGTGCAGTGTCGGTCGTAGAGGCTCATGAGGTACAATTTATTTTCTAATTAGTTGGGGCTCGCACTCTTTGAAGGTTCGTATACACTTTTTCGTGCTCTTCTTATTCATTGAAACTGGTTTGATGGCGCAAGCGCGGCTTTGTGCGCTCGTAGGAGATGTGCAATTCGTAGGGTAAGCCGATGCGTTGGCGTCTGTTTTTTTTTTCTTCTTCTTTTTTAGCCCGACGGCGGGATGAAAGACTTGATGCTGGTACGCTCCGAATTTTGACTGCTGCTATTAGAACAAACTTGGATGATTTATCTCAAAGATGCTTTCTAAAGCCTTGTAATTTCGAAATTTTCAAAAAAAAAAATTAAGTTTTTACGCGGGCACGATTAATTGTGCGGGACTGAGCGCGTCTAGATTTTTATAGGTCAGCAATATGAGTCGAGTTAATTCCGAAAATACTTTGTAATTTTTTATGAAACTCCATATTTGGTGCACTAACCAGCATCGGTACGAATGTCGCAATGCGCCGTGAAAGTAACGGTGTTGTAAATCATAAACTTAATGTAGTGCATCATCAAAACAATGATGTCACTCTTCGCGAGAGAACTACTTGACCGTCTTTAACTGCAGCTACACCAAATTTAGAAATATGTTACTTAAAGTACTCGCTCTCAAAAACAACAAAGTAGATTGCACTTTGAAAACTGCCTGAGAACTCGAAATTAGTAAGCCTGATTCACATAAGGCAATGTGAAACGGGTTAATTATACAAAGTCAAATTAGACACGTTAAAGTTTAGCTATCGTTTACCGTGGCTAAAAGCTCTGATTCCGATGAGAAACGTTCGTTACTGACCAGAACTTCGATAGAGTAGCTTGCGCAACACGGCGCACGCGTGTCAAGCTGCTTTCTAACTGTTAAATATTGAAGAATCTTCATCTTTATTATCTTCGGAAAATTCAAAAACTCCTCTCTGTCGTTCCTCGATAATTTGACCGCAACTATGCCCCGAACCGCAGGCACGACTTTCGTACCGCCAAGAATGCAGACTAATTCTCAAAGCAATTCTCAAGCAAAAGGCTTGTAACATCGAGTGGAAACGCGCAGGGCTGCTCGCGCCCGGAAAATTAATGTTCAGCGGCATCGCTGGAATGAAGCTTCGGGTCCAGCTACTCAGCCTTGATCTCTCTCTCTCTCTCTCTCTTTCTCTCCCTCTCTGTCACAGATGATTGTGGCAGCGGTGCTCTGCGCCAGTCTCGCACTTGGCGAGCCCCCAGCCTTAAGCAGCCAGTACGGGGTGCCAGGAAATTTCGCAGGCCCCGGACCTCAAGGGAACCAGTACCAGCAGCAGCAGCAGCAGCAGCAGCAGCAG
>JAWWEM010000054.1:4293176-4315648 GCA_035582935.1 Ormyrus thymus | reverse complement strand
CAGCAGCAGCAGCAGCAGCAGCAGCAGCAGTACCAGCAGCAGCAAGGCGTGACGAACAGCTACGGCGCGCCTCTCGGGGACTCGAATGGCCACGACGAGCATCAGGATTACATCGACAGCCAGGTACGCGAAGCTCGAGTTCTCTCGCCCCCCCCCTGTCCCTTTATTTGCGGAAAATTCGTTTTAATCTCACTTCTCTCGCTGCAGCTCATTCAACAATAAAGTCGGTCAAAATTTATTAAAGGGGACTTCGCGTTAAAGAGAAGATTTCGCGAATCCAATTCTACGATTTATTATCGCAAAATCGTGAAAATTTAAAATATAAAATATAAATATTTTATTGTAACGTCGGCTTTCAGAGAAAGAATCTCCGTTTTAATTTTATGACAAGTATAACGATAATTCTTATTCTATTTGCATATTTTTATGACAAGTTTTTCGGCAAAATTTTTTGTCGTCATTTTGTCAGTCTCTTTGTTCGTTTATTGTAAACATTTGCCTGAGAGTGGTTTTCTTTGTATGAATAATACATTGATTCTTTTAATTAATGCCTTCTCCCGCAAATTAAAATTCTTAACTATATCAGCGCGTATCATTTGCTTTGAGTTCTTGAGCCAGATTACAGGGAAACGCCAAGGGATAATTAACCTCTCGTTGCAATTTCACATTCGAAAATGTGCCTTGAACGCTCTGGGAATCCGAATGCTCGTATTATGCAGGAATTCAATGCTCGAAGCGTGTACGCGGCGTTGTCCCGCGCGGGCCAACTTTTTCGTTCATCCGGGACGGAGAAAAAAAAGTGGAATAATTGTATTCGGGGTCACGCAGCTGCACGTCCGATCTGCGCGTATTTTTGTATATATTTCGCGAGGACGCGACAATGCACCTGGAGGACATAAATAAAAGTTATAGTTTCCTTGCCCGACAAGCGAAAATTTCATGACGTCTTCCTGTCTTCGTTTTTTTTTTTTCATCGCGGCGTTAAGGTTTACCGCGTTACTATAAATCTGTGGCTAAAAGCCAAAACAGAACATAGATTTCAACGGGAAATAAATCGATTTTTGGATTAAAAGACAGATGTTATTTATAACTGACGTTGATGAGAAAAGTGTTATTTTCGATACCAACTTTTAACGCGCATATTTCTTCTGAAAATTCGATTATTAGCATTATGTCGGTTTTGCTTTTTAATCAGAGAATAATTATTTACAGCGAATAATTACATAAATTTATATTACCTTTATACAAGAATGTTTAAGTAATCCTTTAAAATATTTTGTAAGTTGATAAAAAGGTATAATTATTCAGTTCAGTAAATCAAATAAATATGTTAAACATTTAGGATAATTGATTAAAAGCTTTCGAACAAATTCATAAATCTTTTATGTTCAACTCTTGGCTTAATTAAAGATTTTTAGATTAATCAGATTTCAAATGAAATGTTAAAATTTAGTACTAAAATAAAACCCAATCAATATTAATATAAATATTAATTTTCATCAAGATCTTTCGTTCAAAATTTGAAAATTCAACCATCAATTGCAATTCCATTTCAAAAGAATTATCGATCAAGTGTATTAAATACGAGCGTACTACGAGCTTGCAGCAATATTAAATTAAGGAATCTCCTTTATTGCGGGGCGCGCGCAAGCTTCCCCTCGGCGCTGCCGATTTACTTTAACTGCACTTAGCGCCGTTCGGCCAGTCGGTAACCCATAACGATATAAGTTGCGAACTCGGAGAATCGAGCAATCAAATCGGAGGCCGAAGTAGTTGGGCTACAAGGGTTAACGATGTTTACACTTGTATTCTTCGACGCGCCCGTTCATCGCGCCGGATGTACAAAGAACCTTGGCCCGCGTTGTTTGAATTGCCCATTAAGCACCCCTTACATTACGTTGTGCAGGAGTGCGGGCGAGCGGGCCGTGAATCCCGAACGGGAGAGCTTGCGCGCGCGCAGCGGATATTCCCCGGGAATATTTTCGAAAATTTTCGCTCTCGAAATCCAAGTCGGCAAAAGTTTTAACAACAACATCGCCGAGAGTCGTTCTGCTGATTTCGTATTACCGACACGTACATCCGTCGGTGGAGCTTCGCTTTATGAATCTCCCCCCCCCGCGTTACGTCGCTTTACGATGCTAAGCATCAGGCGCGCGCAATCTCTCGACTGCACCGAGAGAGAGAGAGAGAGAGAGTACCGTAAAAGTTTATTGGCCGTCAGTACGACGCGCGATATTTACGCGAGCGACGTTGGATTGAAAGCCGCGCAGCCGAATTTCCGCCGTTCTGAGTCTAACAAGTGCTCGTAAACAAAGGGGGGGAGGGGGACATTCGCTCCTCGGGCGAGCTGATTGCGCCCATATTTTCCGGCTCGCGTTAAGAAGAGCCGACTTGTGACGACACCCGCCGTCGTACCTATTTGTAGCGTGAGCCTCTCCGGGAGTGGTTGGGCAATCGCCGCGAGCGCGTCATTAAGATTTCCGCGAGACATGCATTATGGGAATCGGCTATTTGCGGTCGCGCCGCCGCCGCCGCCGCCGGCACCTCTTTTTCTCCCGCGACCCGCGCAGGTCCCCCGTCCTGTCGCCTACTTTTCTCATTCCCGGTGATGCTCGAGCGACTCTCTTGTTTTACTTTCGCAGCTCTGAGCAGAAAAAATTATGCGCCAAATCTTGGGCTCGGCTGTCTCGTTAAATTTGTTGGATCATTTTCGTGTACCATGTCGTGCCTGATTCAGGTTTTACTTGTTAGAGGGGTTAATTGACTTATTGTCTTAATTGTGAACAAAGAGTGTAATTAACTTTTGAACAAAACTTGCAGAGCTTTTTAAGTCGACGATTAAGCATTCAAAATTACAAGTTTTCTCTTATTAAAATCTTGTTTAATGCACAGAAAGCATTTAAAAAAAAACTGCTAAACTGAACTAGCTCCGAGTTTAAAATTTTTTCGTTTTTAGTATTATTTAGTATTATATTTAATTCAAATCGTCTTTTTAACATGCAAATAGCAAGTATAATAAAACAGCAGTAAAAGCTTTCTTGTTAAAACGAACGTAAATCCGAAATCAAGAGTTTCTCCCAGAAAAAGGCAAGATTTGTTTCTAGCGCCCTTTCAGATTAAGATCCTAAGCCGATCTCAGACCCGCAATTATTCTACAAAGCTGCTACAACCTTCGCGAAAGACTCGTATACCACCTCGGGTTATACGCACACCAAGGCTCGGAAGGCATTTCGTCAGATCGCTCTCCAATACAGTGCCTCACGGCGGATCACCGGGGAAAGAACAAAAGATCTCGAGCGCACTTCCCCCCGCGCGCATGCGCGTACCTCGTCGTTACAAAAGAGAGCGAGATGATCGACTAATCGTGCCTTCACCGACGCCTTCCTCATCATTATTATTACGACGCTGAGTTTAGTGTGAGCTCCGAGGCGCACAAATTGTGGACTCGTGACTCGAAAATTTCGTAGCCATTCGACCCTCCTGTCTTGCCTAATCTGAGAGATGCTTCGTGTGTATGATCTCAGGGTTGCTCGCGATAATATTAACGCTTACGGGTCTGCTTTTCCAGCAATTATAAACAAAATTTCGCTTTGCAATTAGACCGAAAATTATGTACGAATATGTTTTATCGCTTATAATTTATTTGGCATTAGCGATTTTATTTTGCGAGGCTGAAAATTCGGTTGAGAATTATGTATTGGGTCAGAATATGATTAATGGATCTTCGTGAAATAAAGAGAATTTGATACCGCGCAAAGAAACTATCGTGACTTTACTATTTTTTGTAAAATCGTTCATTATTATTTCTGCATTATAATATCGATTCCAAAAATAAATTTAAAACCAATATTAATGCAATATGTACAAAATATTTGTATTAAACTTTGTAGAAATGTTTGTTTGTGCTTTAATAAAACAATAAACCCGCTTGGGTTTATTCCAAATATTGATTTCATTAATTTTTTAAAATCCGTTAATAAATTCATAATATTGAGCGCAATGAGATGTATTAAGCCATACATAATATTTTTCCATTTAAATAAAAATAAAACATTTTGTTACTTTTAATCCCTTCGAACTTACCAACATTCGATACTAAAGCTCGACCCGCTTCCGTGAAAACCTTCTTCCACAGCCAAAATCGTACGAGTTCGGCTACGCGGTGAAGGACGCGGCATCGGGCAACGACTTCGGCAGGCGCGAAACGAGCGACGGCGAGACGGTGCGCGGGGAGTACCGAGTCCAGCTGCCGGACGGGCGCACGCAGATCGTCACCTACACGGCGGACTGGCGCACCGGCTTCCACGCCGACGTCAGGTACGAGGGAGTCGCCCAGTACCCCGACCAGTACAACAACGGCAACGCCGGTTACAATTCCAACGCCAATAGCGGCAATGCCGGCTACGACTTCGGGGCCAACAACAACGTCGACGCTGGATTCAATGGTGAGCCGAATCTCCTTTTTAGCTGAAAAATCAAGGGAAAGGCAAACAGTCCGGGAGCAGAAGGGGTTTTGTGGCCGATGGACTCCACCCAAGTGTTTTTTACGTGTTTTTTCCTGCTGAACACGAATTTCGAGGGTGGAAGTTCGAAAAATGGCCAGGGAAATTGTTATAAACAATTCAATTGTTTAAACCGTTCTCCTGAAAGAACTATAAAAGGTATTGGCATCCGATACATGTCAAATGATTCCTTATTTAATACAAAATCCTCCTGTTTTTTCAAAATTAAAAAAAGTCAATTAGAACCGAAGTTATTGCAAATTTAATGCCAAAAATGCGCTTTTACGCTTACTTTTTTCAATGTAATTTTTTTTCTATTCAAAACATTGTACTATCGACCACCATAAAAATTATTAAAAAATAAGAAGTAAATTCTTCCTAGTGCTTCGCAATTAACAATTGTGTCCAATTGTTTTCAATTGTTTAAAGTAAAAAGAATGCAAAAACACTAAATGGATGTTATTCTACGTACAAAGAACTAACATTCAGCACTTTCAAATTTTTCATTTTCTTCATAGATTCATGAAAATCATTTTATAAATAAAATAACGAAAAAGGCATTGCGCAACCGCAGGTACATTGAGGTACGCAACTGCATTTTCTTCGCTGCATAAATTTTTTATATTATAATAAATAAATACTATTATAAACCAACTTTACAAGAATATAAAAAAGTTAAAATAATCTATATCTTAATATTTTAATCTTTGCAAATGCTTTTTGCAAGCACTTGCAAAGATTCTTTCGTTTGGTGTTCTTATTTTCAAAAGCAGCATTTTTTATAAGAATGAAATTAACCACATTTTCTCTTCGTTGATACGCAAATACATATCGTGTACGAGCTTTGCGCAAGCAATTGTAAAAATATTATGGGCTTTCCTGCAGCGTACCTTAATGTTCCTGCGATCGCGCAATGCGCTTGAGGATGATTTTCATGAATCTATGAAGAAAATGAAGAATTTGAAAGTGCTAAATGTTAGTTTTTTGTACGTAAAATAACATCCATTTATTGTTTTTGCAATTTTTTTACTTTAAACAATTGAAAATAGGTGTTAAATAAATTAAATTCATAATGTTTGGCAAAATTTTCAATTGTGAAGCACTAGTTAGAATTATTTGTTATTTTGTAATAACTTTTATGGTGGTCGATACTACAATGTTTTTTCTTTAAAATAAGAGTTGAAAGTTTCATTATCTTAAATAGAACAAAAATTACATTGAAAAAAAGTAAGCGAAAAAGCGTAAAAGTGCATTTTTTGTCCTTAATAAATAAGGAATTATTTGACATGTATCGGATGCCAATACCTTTTATAGTTCTGTCAGGAGAACGGTTTAAACAATTAAATTGTTTATAACAATTTCCCTGACCATTTTTCGAACTTTCACCCTCGAAATTCGTGTTGAGCAGGAAAACAAACGTAAAAAACACTTGGGTGGAGTCGTGGACCTCCATCCGCCACAAAACCTTTAATTTAAAAATTGTAATTTCAATAAACATAAAATCAATTGAATAAGCATGTATAACGAAAGAAAACCTTCACGAATACGCTCATCGTATAATGTAGCGGGGTGATTCGGAATTCACGTATGACCACCAACCCTTATATAGCAGTTAAAAATCGCTCGTTTTCTTCTTTAAATAAAGGGACTTAATTAAAAAAAGAAAATAATTGAGTTTCCCAGTCTGAACTATTCCGTCAAGAGAGCTTTCGCACACGTATTGGTACTTAAACTGGCACTATACGGTACGTTTCAGGTAATCACGGCGGCTATAACAATTACCAAGGCGCCGGTAATGGCGGCTACAACTCTGGCGGCTCGAGCTACAATTACCAGTACGGCTCGAATTCCGTAGACGGCCAAGGTGGCTACTCGTCCGGAAACGGCTTCGGACCCTCGCCTCAACCTACATACGGCGTGCCCTTCCATTGAAGACGCTCGGTCTTGACTCTCTGCAGGGGAGTAAATGCCTAAGCATTGCTGCGCGTGCGTGTGTCCTTGCTGATGATGAGCGGGCTCCCGAGAGCCCCCTCTCAAACTGCAGGAGTGAAAGATTAAATTTTAATACTTACGAAGTAATGCCGTTTGCTTTGACGCGCAGCTCCGTTATGCACGACCTGTGCTTGCCACTAAAGCTGAATTGTGCGAAAGGGTTCTGTAGTCTATAAGTTTCATGTCACTCTTTTACCTCTTGTAATAGTTTTAATGTCATCTGTTTAAACAAAGCCAGAAACTGAGTGAGCAAGAATTAATAAGTAAAAAGCATGGATTATTGATTTGTAAAAATTCATTTAACGTATTACTAAACTTTCCTGGTTCAAAGGCAAATAAATATAGAAGATTAAAAAAATTATTATGTATTGTGTAAGCAGTTAAAAGAATGTATAATATTAATTAATACATGTATTAATTATTATTATTATTATTATTATTATTAATTGCATGTGAAGCCAATTTTGACGTCATTTGGTATGCAAATAGACAGAATATAATATAGTATAAAGACAAATGTATTACGAGCAAAATATAATCCACTATTGTTTTACTACAAGGGATTATTATTATTATTTTTTTTACTATTTAATTATAAGTATTGTAAAAATTCGGTATAAAGTAAAATACTGGAGTCTTTTTAATCCTAAGCTTATAAAAAATATGCTGTGTATAAAAAATATTTACTTACCATTTTAAATGCTTCTAAACAAATTTATACTGTATTGTTCTATTGTATAAATAAACTTTAATGTATCTGTGCATGAATACATATTTTTTAATATACTTATATTTATTTATTTGTATTTCCTTATGTAATATAATGCAAACTATAATATACATAAACAGATTTCGTCAAGTAAAAAGTTTCATTGACAAGGTAAAAGTAAAAATTTATACTGTAAGAAAACTTGATGTAGTTTTATTAATTTTGTTTTTTTTTTCAAATAAGGATTAATAAAAATTAATCTTATTTTCTGCATTTCATTTATTATTTTATATTAAAATTTATAAATTAAATCTACCACGCAGGTAATTTCGTAAATAAACCAAACGTCCTAATCCAAGCCGGCATTTATTTGAATACATCTATCGACACCATTATCCAGAACCTGCGGTCGATGACATTGGGTTTGTTCTTCTGAAGATTAAAGCAAAGCAAAAATCTTCAAATGCCATCAAATAAACCTAAAGAGTTCTATCAATATTGAAAACTAATAAGAAGATATTATTCTGAAAAGATCATAAAATACGTTTGCGTCAGATTTTTAAATTTTGAAAACTAATATATATATTCAACTAATTTGACCATTGTTGACGAAACGAGCGTCATAGTGTTACTACTTGTAATCCATCTAAAGCAATGGCAACGCAGTAAGGCAGAAAAGCAATATCGGTACGAGCCGAAGAGAGAGAGAGAGAGAGAGAGAGAGAGAAGGAGGCCTCCCTCCAACGCGGCAATTTAGTAATCCGCAAAGAGAGGCCTTTAGGTCGGTTAAGCGCGCTCGGGGAGCATTTCCTGCTCACGCGACACAGGGCGCTAAAAATGCCGAAAAGTGGCGGGGGAAGGGGTGGGAGCTTACTTCTTCCGGTTGAATCCGCGCGCGCGCGCGCTCGCGCTAAATCATAGCCCCGCCGGCAACGAGTTTATGAACGCTTAATACGCGCGGCTCCGTTTTTCTGCACGCCATGCAGGCTGCCGACGCGTGACGTTCTCCCCGAGCTTTATCGCAAACGACTTATCAATGACCCCCCCCCCCCCCGCGAGCGAGAATATATCCATCTTTTTATCAAAAACTTTCTTTTCGACCGGCTGCACCGACCGACTCCTTCCAAGCTCCGAGTGAGGCTAGAAACTTTCTGGACAAATGTACGGAAGATAAGGGAGGCAAGCAGCCGCCCGTCGCTCCGTCCAATTGTTATATATATTTCATTTGAAACTAATCACTCTCGGCAGCGAAGAGCTCTCGTTCGACTCGAACGGAAAGTGGAAAAAAAAAGAAAAATAGCGAATATTACCTAACCCGATGGTTATTTCGACGGCGATCACTCGAGATGAGGCATAACAACGCAAAACGTGCCATCAGCTTCAACACTCGTCGGCAAAGCGGTAGTTCCTCCCCATGCGAATTTACCGCACGCGGCGCCGATCGCGTAAACGCAGCTCGACCGCGTCAATTCTCGAGGGCACGCGCGTACGCGCAATACATATATTTATTCCCCTGCACTTTCTCCGCGTGGATGTCGAATAAAAATTGCTCTCTCTCTCTCTCTCTCTCTCTCTCTCTCTCTCTCTCGCAATATGCCGAGCGCGCGGAGATGAGTGCCGCTCGCTCGCGTGGGAAAATGCCAGGGAGTTTAAATGCGCTGCCCGCGCGAATGACGTTTCGAGGATTCGTTTACTTTGCGCTGATCGGCTCGCGCGGACGGGCGGCTGATTTTCTGATGCGCGACCGGCGGAGCTTCATTATTCAGTTCACTTTTCAATATAACGCTGCACGAATAAAGTATCGCTTGCGCCTGGGTAAAAAAGGGAAACTCTGCCAGTCGAAACCGATTTACTTTACGCAAGCGTACAATTAATTTAGTTTAAACAATAAATTTAGTTTTATTGAATGGGGAAGCCTCCAAGCAGCAATTGCGCTCGGCGCGAGTTGCAAAATAAATTTGCCCGCAATAATTTTGCATTGTCCCTCCAAGCGTTGAAGCCCAGCAAGCAGTACGTATAGAGACCAAACAAGGATCAGAACTTGTCGCTCTGAATCAGCGACGGCAGAATGCGAAGGCGCCACAGTTACGCAATAACAATACACATCGAACGCGTGCGTGTTTGCAGAAGGGACACCGGGAGTTGAAATAATGGCTGTACGGCGATGCACCGTGGAATGCGCCTGCATTACCTCTCCGCGCGTCGATGCGCCGACTGAACAAAGCTTGACGCCAGGCGGAGGTCGAAACGAAGCGGCCCGAAGCGTAAATCAGGGCGGAATCTAATCGACGCGGGCGCACGTACTTTCCCAGCCGGGGATATCTTAACTGGTGCCGCCCAGCCGTCCGGATCATGCCAGGGATAGCCGTCTGCCACGAAGAGGCGTCTAGAGAAAACTCTTATCGGTTAGTGGAATTTCCTTTTAAACTCACCGTGAATTATAATATCCTCCCTCGAATATTCCAGTCTACGCAAAAATGAGCGAATAATCTAATAGAGCTCAATATATTATGAATAATGTTGTTACGTGGGTGCGCGGATTGATTGAGGATTTTGATGGTAAGACTCGAAAAAAAGAGGCATGGCTTTACTCGGCCAGGAATCGAACCCGGGACTTTCTGTTTTCGCCTGAGCTACCGATGCCTATGCTAATCTCTTCTTCGAGTCGTCCTCATACGTCTACGGATGCGCTTATCATCTTTTTGCGCGCGTCATCCGTGACAATGTATAAAATGGATCTGATAAAACATCTGGTAATTATAGCCTGCCGAATGGAAATCAATCCCGCAATCAACATCAAATTCTGTACTGTCGAAAACACAATAATCTTCAATTCAACTAATAATCTTCTTACTAATCTGGTTCGAATCTCGCGATTATGGATGCACGTCCGTATACAAATCTAACGCATGCAATTGCATAATTGTCGGGCTATATTAATTTCGCCGGCCCGTCCGTCTATAATTATCCGTTCAGACGTTGTTGCTTTGAATAAAGAATGAGCCATTAACTAATACTCGCCCCAATTTAAATTTCACACGGCGCGTGCACGCCGTGCTTTCGAAATGAAAAACCTCCGCGGCCCTTTTGCTACCTGGCGATCGCTATCGTTAATCATAATCGACTATACTTACGTAATCACGCGAAATGCTTCTTAAATTATAAGTTGCTGCGTGCACGTCGAGAGATTTAAGTAGAGCAAGATTTCTTTTTTTCAGCTGAGTAGGCGGCATTGGCGATAGTGAGAGGATGAGCAATAAAAAGAATGAATGAAATAAAAAAAATATCGCCGAGCAATGAATGGTTTTAAAGGGAGATCCAGCAAATATTGTATAGATAATTTGAATACCCGCTGTACAACATTTATTGTTAATTTTTTTTGATAAAAAACAAAAATTAATCGATAAAAATCAATGCAAGAAACGGTATTTTTAATAAAATCAAAATTTAACATTTAATAATCTATTAACTGCATAGAATCAACGAAGACTTTTTGTAATTTTTTGATACTAACAGGTAAAACATCAAAATTCGCATTTTTTTAAAATGAATTTCCAGAAAATAATTCGATAATAAAGTATGATTTTCTACCAATTATTTAATTCACCATTTGAAAATAAACTGAAATAATAAAATATATAGAAATAATAAAAATGTAATCCAATCGCTTATTAATTATATATAAGTTTAATTGTAAACCTTATTATACCGAAGTTAAAGACATAGTTGAAAGTCTGATACTTTTTTTTGCGCACAACTTTTTGCAGCGATCGAAGGCAAATTAGCCCCGGCCTTCTCAAGCATCTTGACAACTTACTTCAAAGCCACCTCCGTCATTCCAGTGCTTTTTAGCTCTTATTTCTCTCCGTCTTTCATCCCTTTACGACGCCATCGCAGTCAATGGCTCTAATATCGCGACAGTCACTCATATTAATGCAGCTATACATTTACTTGTCTTTCTCACCTCCCGCAGCATCTCTCTGTCTGCGGCTTTTTATCTGCAATGGCTATGGCAGATTAAAATATTTTGAAAGAGAAATTTTTGCAGCTGTATATGTATATATATATATATATAGAGAGAGAGAGAGAGAGAGAGACAGAAAGAGAGAAAGAGAGAGACAGAGGAGGGGGGGGAGTCTTATTTCCAATTCGCTGCTTTCTTATTTCAGGACAAGATGATGAAAACTTTGCAACTCGACAAGCAAGGAATCTTTCCTTTACCGAGATATTATATGCAAGGCTCGCTGGAAAGACTTTATGAAGCAGAGTAATTGTCAACTGACAACTGCAATGAATGCATCCATGTATATGCAGTAATATCCGTTTCGAAGAAAAGATCAGAACCAGAGTTACGATGCCAACGAGTGTTCGACGAGTATCCTTTTCTCCTCGATTCCCAAGTGAGCAAGCACTTCTCTGTAACATTTTAATCCGAGCACAGGAGTCCGCGGCAAGAGTCAAAGATCTCTCGTCCAAAGCTCGCTTCCTCCCGGCCCGACTCCTGGCGCAAGCAAATCAATTTCACGCTCTCGCCCGCGGTTTCTCACCTCCGCGCAGACGCTCGGCGTAACGCACGACTTGCGCGCGCGCGCGCGCCTGCCTGCCTGCCTGCCTGCCTGCCATCGCTCATCGCGTGTCGGTCAAACGCTCGATGATCGATCGATTCGGCGCACGGCAAATTGAACGTTTCGGCGCCGAGCCATCGCTTCGTTAAGCGCGCGCCGTCGCTTACGAGCCGAAAGTCGGGAATGGTCTCGCATCGACGTGCCTCCACTTACCCCCCTCGCACTGGAGATGGGTAATGTTCTGCCGCTTGCATAATGCTCAGGCGAGCCGCCGTCTTCGTAAACGAGCGTTCGAAATGACGCGAGCGCGTTTGCGCATCGCCTCTGTGGAAATTGCACAAGACGCCGAGTTCTATTTATTCGTTTTTTTTCGTCGGGGAATGCCGAGAGAGACTTGGATGTATTGTTTGGTTCGCTCCGTCTTTTCAAAAGGGTTTCATGAATCGGCACTCGGGTTGTTGCGTTGCTGTTGCGCAAATTATTTGTTGAGAATAATGTGTGTTATGCGAGACGTGAACAATAAAGGCAGTCAAAACGGACAATTTTTTTTACAATTCGTAGCGTTTTTAAGCTTTTTACGTAAACAGTTTTTCCACTCATTTCGCTGTGTTAATTTTACATTGCGCAATGAGATCAGTTTTCGAGTCTTCGACGCCTGATGATTGTCAAGCACTTATTATTTTTCTGGTTTAAAATGAAAAATTTTCCCAGATGTATATTATAAAATTGACTAAAATCTATCCTACACATTTTTTTGTCGCCTTCAGCAAAACATTTTATTTTGTTTTTTCGCAAAAGTATTCGAATGAACGAGGGAGGATTCTTTTAAAAATAAATTTTACACATATACAGGGGAAAATTTAATATAATGAATCGGGGTTTAAAGAAAGCAGTGCAAAGCCACGTTACCGACAGAGAGAGAGAGAGAGAGAGAGAGAGAGAGAGAGAGAGAGGGTTTCAGCTCGCGCCAACGCCAGAGCGCATTCTGCCGAAAAAGCCGCGAGTGCTATCGGCTTCGTTCAAAGAAGAACATCCTTTTCACGGAAATTCAGTGAAATCGCGCAGTCCCTCGAAATTCGCGAATCGCTGCACAGTGGCTAAAGGGAGAAGAGAAAAAGCCGACCCACATTACAAGAGCCTCGCCTCCGCTCCATTTATTCGCAAGTAACGGGTGTGCGCATTTCGAGGGGGGGGGGAGGAGGGTTGACGTGTGCGCTCGCCGAGTATTACACGCGCGTAGTCCCTCGCTCGGCGGCGCCAATTGCACGCGCGTTTTGCCGCGGACACGAGTGCGGGATAATAAAACCGCACCTCCTGCTGCAATTTTCGATCGCAGCCGCAATGTATTGTTATTGGGCCAATTTCAATCTTCATTATTAACTTGAGTACTAGACGGTGGATAATGGACAAAATTAATGTCTCGCTGACTAAACTTTTTAAAGTGAAAATGTTTCATTATCAGCGCGTGACATTTAGTTTAAAAGCTTTTTGACATCAAAGAATAAAATCAAATGCGATTTTGAATTTCTGCAGAGTAATGCATCCGAATTTTTAGCTTGATTTATACAAAATGAACTTATAAAATACAACTGTAGATAACGAATGCGCATTTTTTCAACTAATAACGCTCTTTTCGTTATATTTACATATTCAATAAATCTGTCGAACGTTTATAGGCGCAATAAGTTATGCGTTAACGTACACCGCTTTATGAAACAATGAGATAGAGAAATTACTGGCAAAAGTGGTAGCAAGTTATGCTTATGGTAAGCTGTATTCATATGCTTTTCTGTGCACTCCCGAACGATTCACAAAACTCGGCCAGCTAAAAACGTTTTTCTAATGCTCTCGCGCTCATTTAACAGTGGCGGACTAAACGATCTGTGTTACGGATAATTAGGAACTTTATGGGATCGTCCAGAAATCACAGCGCGTTCTTGCTTTTACGACTCGAGTCGACAATTCGATTGGTCAACTCATTGCCCCGTCACACTTTGCTTTTACGAGCGCGTTTCTGCAGAAAATCCACGAGATTAGGTGGACGGATAAGATGCGAGGAATTTTTGACCGATAATTTAGTGCGCAGAACGAGGGAAGCGTTCGCTGATCGCGTGTTTAATCGATTTTAAAGCTATTATAAGAATAACCTTTTTCAGAGCACTTTAAATTATAGAATTGAATTCATATTTATAGAATTGAACTGAATTATGTAATTTTGTGACTTTGTATTACAAGCCCTATGCTTAAGAATTATTCATTATTACTATTATTCATAAGAAGAAAACTAAAATGGATAATAAAACAGTTATGCTCATCATTATGGCGGTATAGTAGTACTATGATTTTAGTCTGTGATAATAGGCACATTATAAATGAAATAAAATTGTATTATTAATAAAATAAAATAATTAAAGTAATAGTAATTGCAATTAAGTTGCAATTACTTGCAATTAAGTAACTAATCAATTCCTAAATCATTCATCAGTGCACGTTGTAAAATAATTAATTTCACACTGCAGAACTATCTGTCATGTTGAGGAGAAAAAGTACAAAACACACACAATTTTTATGAATTTTTCCTTGATAAACTAACCCACAAGAAGATTTCCAAAATTCGCTAATGCCTTATTGACAATAGCGCTTATCAATTTAAAAAATCACATATTTTTTTAATCAATGGAGAACAACCACGATTTAGGTTCATGCAACGAAGAAAATGTCAGAGAACGTTGTAGTTGATCGATTGGAAACTGACGGAGCTACTTTTCCCGTCGGGCAAAATTATGTGTTTTGAGAAAAAACGCGCTCAAAGCTTTCGAAATAAACTTTTACAGTTTCTGACAACTATACTCTTTTATGTTAATCTACTGCATCAGGTCCAGAAAGTAAACTTAAATTGCTCCAATAAAGCCGTTACTCTTCTTTATATGAGCCATTCTAGCTTCTTTCTTGTTGTCGAGGCCACGACGCTCCTGCAGTATAACGCTGTACATGTCGTAAACGCCGCGGACAAATTTGCGTTACTGTTCAGTAACGAGATGAAGGTATTGCACAATTTTGAAATGAAAGTAATCTTCGTTAAACAATCCACCAGCAAAAAAATAATCTTTTTTACCACAATATTGATATGCCTGAGCCAAAGGCTGCATACTTTCATTGACACCGAGGATTTGTCGTTTGCGGAATAGTAGTTGTGCTGCACGGATTCATGCGGTAGAAAATTGCCATTATTGCTCTCCTCATTTCTTCCAGAAAGGTAACATTCCTCCTTAAAGCAAGACCGTGAGATTTCGTTAGTTTTTTTTTATGAGGCTATCAATATCCTTTTTTCCCAAGCTTCCTTGTCGAAGTAAAATGCACATTCATTTTTTCTAACTTGAAAATTTTCGCCGTGTGGTTGGACATTAAGAATCTCTTTAAATGCCTTTGAATCTCCATCTAGCAATAGAAGTGCCTTATTTTACTCCGAATAGTTCTTTAAAAAGTTTTATAGCACGCTAACCTAAAACTCACAACTTTGACATGATTTTTTAGTTATCGTAGTATAAAATACTTTCGCTCGTGCGAAAAACGTCTCATGCGGTAAATAATTACCTTCTACACCCGTATCATAATGCACTATTACTTTATCTGGTTTGTTTATTTGCCATAATAGTAGCGTTACACTACAATTTACAATCTCGCCGATGATGAATAAAATTACCTGTTCGCAAGCCTATCGTATAGCAGATAACTTACATACTAACATCTTAAAAACTAAAAACTGTAATAGAAATAATTGCATTTTTATCACAGAATTCATAAGGCACCCATCAAATTATTCCATTTCGAGAATGGCGTGTACTTTTATTAATGACGTTTACGTAAAGTACTCCCCTTTGCTTTTTAAATATTCAGAATTTTTTCTCATAGGACGCAAGTGGGCGCTTCAAAATAACTTCTGATGTTTACTTTACAATAAATAAAGTTTTTTTTAAATTTATTGGTTTATAGTCGCATCGACAACGAGGCCATATTAGCGACTTGCATAAAGATTGTTCATTACCTTTATTTATTGCTTTTATGCTTTCCCGGCAGCTTTCTTGAAGGAAGTACCGAAACATAAACTGGATTTATTTTTCCACTCATGTTTATTCATTTTTTGTATTTTTCGACATATTTCGTGTTATTTAAGGTTTAAAGTTGCGGCAATAAAAACGTATTCATCGGTTCATTCAAAACTATAAACATTTGCAATTAGAATTACTTGCATTTGAAAAGTTTTATAGACTTTAAAATACCGTCTGATTACTTGGAAATTTTTGAAAATATGTAAATTCTTTTACATAAACGGTTGCTAGAAATGTTTAAGGCACTAAATTACATCACATGTGATTTTTGCAGGCAATCAACATAATGAGAAAGCGCGAAGTCGAAGTTATAATATTCCATTACTATAAGAGTGAGTTCTGATCAGTTAGAAGCAAAACTTTTTAAAAGTGTGCGTAACAGGAAAGTTATGAAATGCAGGGAGAAATTCAACGAAAGACTCTTCAGAAGTAAAATCAATGCCAACTTTTTACGAACAAATTATTGAGATCCACTCGCGCCCTCCAATGATTTACTGCGTTTACAAAACTGCCGCTAAAAAATTAGCATAAGAGTGTAAATCAAGGCACTCGCAAAATGCGCATACACCTAGTTAAAAGCGCCGAGGAAGTCCGAGAAGACCGTCGAAGAAATATGAAGTAAGTGGAAGGGAGTCTTCGGGAATCTAGAGCAAAGTCGTAAAGCTTACGCCGCTCGTGGCTATCCTCGCAAAAATATGTATGTATGAGCGTGGCGGCCACTTGCCATTTTTGTTTGCCGCGTATCACTGATATACAAGTCGTGAATTCGCAAAATAAATTTGCCCGCTGTGTGAAATGCAAGCGAGATTTTTGTAGTTTAGTTTTTGCTTTTCTATGTGCGGAAAAGAAAATTTCTTTATCGGCAAAGCCGATGGCTATCGAATTGTAATTATCAAATTCAAAAATTTAGATTTTAGTCCTCAGAAACAAGTGCCCGTGTCCTTCGTTAAATCTCACGAATAAGAATCTATTTTACACGTTAAAAATAAAACCGAAACTTTCCCTAAAAATTTTCGGATAAAGTTAATTTTCGAAAGGCAAAATAAACAAGCTCCTTCCAATATACAATACTCGAATCCCTGCATTATACAACTCCGCGTGTTTATTTGCCAATATACCCACGAGTGGCTGCGCGAGGAAATTTATTATTCTTAAAACCGACGGGACGCAAATCGCGTCGTAAAAATATTGCATCCGACGCCGGTGGTACGTCATCGTTCGTAGCTCTATCTCTCTCTCTCTCTCCCTGAACGAATGACTTTAGCGAGGACGCCTTATCGCCCTTCGCTCTCCGGGCATAAAAGGAAATGCAGAAGGCAATAAGCTGGAAAGTGGGCTACCGAGCACCAAAGATTCACGAAATTGACGTCATCGTCGAAGGGAAAAGAGAGAATTTTCCTTATTTCCACCGTGCCCCTCGATACGAACGATTTCCCTCTCCCCCGGCGCTGAGCTCTTTTTATTATTCGACCCGACTCGGGCAGTAAACACCGACAACTGAATTTTCCTTTCAGCTCTCTCTCTCTCGACCATCGAGGAACCCATAAATCTAAAGGCATCCCGAAAGGTCAGAAGCGTTGCGAGAATCAACTGGATTATTAAGAGGCGGAGAAGGCACTCGGGGAAAAATTTCATAACGAGAGACGCCGCGGAGGAAGAGCGCGATAGTGGCACAACTCCGCGTCTCGCTCACCCACCTGCATCCGAGCATTCTAGATGCGAGCAGGCAATGTTCTACAACTAAAATTACAATGCAGGCGGCGGCGCAGACGCTTGTATGCAGATGCAACTCGCTCTCCCGTACAAACGCATTCCTTTGTTATTCTCCGATGCAGCCTCCTATCCTCCCACGCCCATACATCTAAATATATGTCGGTCTTTGCTGCTTCGGTAACGCGCTGCCAATTGCCTGCTGAATAAATCATCCTCGTTACTGCTCCCATATCGTCGCTGGCATCAATATAACGGCAGAAATTACCTGAAACTATTACTAAATTTGCCAAATTAATTATCCTCAATTGCGTTTTATAATTGAGCACGGTGCGCGTCGTTGCTTTCATTACGTTTATGTAATAATTAAATTCCTCTGACAGCTTGCCAAACGAACGGTAATTAATAATAAAACGCCTCGAAATGATTTTTACACTGTTGACGGGCCTTCCGACCCTTTCGTGGAAAACCAATTATGCGTCCTTCCAAGAACGACAGGATAAACGGCAAGGAAAGAAAAATTAATCCAAAGCGCAAAAGAATCTCTTCCAAGATTTCAGCTCTCCCCCGGCGCTCGCAGCACCGAATCCCTTTATTCGCGCATATCGATCGGCTCCCGCTCGCTCCGCGCGGTATTCCAATTCACCTCGAACGCCGGCGAATACTTTATGGCACCGGTGCACAGAGTCCCTCGCCAATTACCTTGGACTTGTGCTAATGAACTACGGAACGGCTAATTGTAATTAGCCAGCCGGCGCGTGCGGCGACTGATGTTCGCGCGCCGCGCCGTCAAGAATTGGGAACGAACTGCCGAAAATGTTCATTTGGATTTTTCCAATTTGAGATACGCGCGGAACTCGGGGGGGAGGATCTTGGCGAAACTCCCGGGAAACCAATCGCGAGCACGTGGGGCTTTTATTATGCGCAGCGGCAATCGGCATTAGCAGCTCCATTAAAAATGTTAAGGGGAAGAAACTTTCGGACCCTTGGCTTTTGTCAAGCCAATTTTCTGAAGTCGAGCGGAGCGGGAATTTTACTTGTTTAATAAAAGGGTGACGACAGAGTGTTAATATTTATTAAATATATGTATATAAACATATGGTTATCGCTCATATATTTAGCACTGTACTTGCGTGACCCATTTAGAGATAACGACAACGATTAAACGGTAATGGGAAATCAATAACAATTACATGTCGATGTTCAGTTACTTAACTAATAGTAAGAATCGGACACTGAATATATTACTACAGAATTTCTTCATTTTGTAAGAAAAAAAGAATAAACTGATGATTTATTTATTTCCAAAATATTGACAGGTTACAACAAATACTCAATTGACTGTCTTTTCAGAAACGTCGCGAAAGCATCGAATGATAGAAATAAAAAGCTGCTGACGGGCGCAAAAAACGTGATTGTTACCGTTCGAATTGATTGGTGAATACTATATACATGAAAGCTGCACGAATGTAAAATGACGATTGCGTGCGTGCAGTCAAGCTCGAATAGGTCTATATGCTTTAGTTTGCGTCGGCGTTTTTCTTCTGCCTCGAACAATATGGAAGTTAAAAGAGTTTACTTCTCAAAAATCTATTAATGAAAAGCCTTGCCTGTAAATTTTGTTTTTTATAATAAAATGAATTTCCATGAAATAAGATCTCGCAGCTAGAAGCCGATGAAAGTTTGGCGAAACAAATTTTTAAAAGTTTAACGAAATAAAAGAAATGTCATAATGCTTGTTGTTGAAACGGTATTGTGAAAAAAAAAATTTTTTATTGTACTCGCATTCGTGGCTTGAAAATCGATACAGATACTCTTATAAGCTTTAGCCGATTACTAATAAAAGAAATGGCTAACCGTTTAAATTTTGCCTTTAAATATTTACTTACCTAATGAAGTTTGATTGATATTGCTATTCGTAACTCCGTCCGATAAAGCACGACTATAACTAAGAGTATAAATAAAGCGACGTTAAATAAAATTTAAAAAGGTAATGGCATCTTCAAGAACTGATTTTCACACATTTAAAGGGTGTTTGGAAACTCCTTCTCCTTGCAACCCCTCGACTTATATCATCATTTAGTTGAAAGCTGGTAATAATAATGAACGTTTTCTGTCAAAAAGCTTAAAGAACTCCCTCTCGAAACTATAGTGCCGATGTAGAGATTGATGTGTGAGTTTACTTTGAATAGCTTATACAAGGACTTTAAGGTTTCTACTTCCTAGGAACAGGTCTAGTCCTCTCCGATATATTGGTTCTCTGTAAATAGTAAACTAGCACTCTGTAAATTAGTCCTGCAACGCCTTGGGAATAATGGGCATTCGTCCAAAGGAAAGCCGCTGGAGACTTATCTTTTAATTCAGTAATAAAGATGCCTCGTTAATCTTATATTTTTTTGGAATATAAGTCAAATTAAAAAAAAAATATTGTCTCGGAATAGGTCGCTTTAATACCACTGACAGTTGCTGAATTTTCTAATTTCTAAAATCTACATACTCCCGTTATATGCGTCAACCTATATATGTTCGTTGAGCGGTAAAGCTGAACAAGCAATGGCTGTTATTCTAACGAAGTTCATGACCTCGGAACTTTAATTTTCAAGCAACCATTCAAAGTATTTTTTTTCCGATAATACGCGATCATTATAGCGGCAAAAAGAAATGCAGTCAGATTATAAATGGACATATTGTGTAATAGTAGCAGTCATAGGGAGAAAGCATTTGACCTGTCGAGTGGCCGTGACGGTTAAATGCAATTCAAAATATGTATTTTAAGAATATATTTTAAAAGTGGAGAAAGCTTTGTAGTAGAAAACTTTGTATCACTGCACATAAATATTATATCCAAATAAAAACTTCATATAAAATTGTTAGTATATTAATACCATAAATATAATATATTCATTAGAAGTTAAAGCTTGGTGGAAAATCAGAAAAACTTATATTTTTACTACGAGAATTTGAATAACAAGTATACCTTGATTAGGTGAGATCGACAACAACAATATTTAACAAATGTTAGTTATTGTAAAAGACTGTTAATATCCATGCGATTATCTTTCGAATTCTGCGAAAGTAATGTGTAATCCTAGAACTTCACCAGCCAAGAGAAAAAGCTCCTTTTCTTGAATCTTTGAATATTCATCTTAAAACAGTTTTAAAGACTCCTCCAGCCAGGGATCGCAAACATATGCAAAATATCCCCTACCGAGCGTTCGTGCCGTTTATGTATGCGCTGGTTTCCAGCTCCCGTTGAACATAAAAATACGAAGTCCCTCATAAAACTCACTCAAAATGTCATTGGTTTTGGACTATTAAAAGTTACAAGTCATGAAACCATGTAAAAGCTTTAATAACAAAATTAAAATTCGAAGATTTTTAAAACAAATCAATCAATACCGAGAAATTTTAAGTACTTATTGCGCTTGGAAATTCCGAGAAATCTTCACGAAATTGACTTAAGCTGAAAGCTTACTCTGTAATTGTAAATAACTATAAAGATTTCCTAAAAATATTAATTAAAAACAAGTTCAGCTCAATAATAAATTTACAAAAGAAGCGAAAATAAACCTTTTTTTCTAAATCATTAGTATATAGTTAGTCCGTTCGCTTACAAAGATTTTGATCAAAATTGCGGTCCTCGCGGCAACAGAAACGCTGATCGCTTAAACTTTGTGAACCAGCAACTCTTCGCACTGACGCACTGCGAGCAGCCGAAGCTCCCTTAAATTTTCAGCGCAGATACATCGGGTGACTTTCGCTCGGGATCGTCTCCTCGGCAGATTACCTCGTCGGTTAAATGGCAAAACAACGGGTTTCCGAGCAAGATTTTCACGTGCAAATTTTTCGAGAGCAACTTACGCAAGGAGTCAATTTGCCAGTGCTGAATAGCAACACGTCAAGGAAGCATGCAACGCATGGTTATGTGCACGCTAATGCCAAAAGGGTATTACTCAAAGGCTATTACTGAAAGCCAAATTCTAGACGACGATCGATTGATGTTCAACAGATATTATACTTACTTGGAATTAACATTATGTGCGTTCGTTTAATGTTACCATTGTGTGTAGGTTATTAATTATTTGCAATTCATCGCATTCTAATCTATTTCGTGAAACATCTTCTTCACGTTTAGAAAAAAAGCCAAGCGATTTTAATTAATTTTGCACTTTGAATTGTAAATCTGTAGAATAGTACTCAAAGCCTGACTTTCCAAGCTGCAGTAAAACAAGTTGTATTTTGCACCCTCAAAGAAGTTGGGATTTTTCAGTTTCCGAGTTCATTTATTCAATTTCAAAGGCGGTTATTTAATTTTTTCCTGCATTCTACGCGGAAAATGCTATTGCGAAACATTTAATTAAAGTGCTGAATTAAAAGATGTCGAATTTGAATTATGTAAAATGTGCTTGAACATTTAAGCAACATATATTCTTTGTTCGCAATAAATTTTAGAAATATTCTATTTCTAGAAATCCCTTATAAAACCACCTGTTAAGATCCTAAATCAAACTAACCTAATAAAGCGACAACAACCTTACTTTAAATTTTGTTTCAGTTATGGCTATTAATGATTTGACGTTTAAATTTTATTCATTTATATGTAGCAATAAAGATCATTAAAATCATATGGCCAATTTGTTCGAAAACTGAAGGTGTGTATTCTCCAGCTTGCATAATTTGTTATTTTAATTAAATAAAATAATTATTTTAATATTTTGATATTTTCTAATTTTACGTTTAATAAATATTTAGATTTTTTCTGAACTTAATTTCGTAATACTGCAGGTGAAAACCCATAGAAAAAATATGCAACGAATCAAGCAAATGTTTCTCGACACGCTCAATAAAATTTACCTCCAGCGTTAGACACATTTTATTTCGACCA
>JAWWEM010000054.1:4261740-4288788 GCA_035582935.1 Ormyrus thymus | reverse complement strand
CTTTTAATAATAAATAGATTGATTATATCCAAAATTTAATCAGTTCTAAATCAGATCGGAAATAAATTACTTGCAAAATTTTGGAAACGCACACTCATAAATACGAAAATTTTTGTCCGTAACAACACAAGCCTCATTCACTCTGTTACAAATATTTTTTTCTTGGGTAACCGATTCAGAATATTAATTTGCTTTAAACATTTGATTATAAAGTATTTATAGGTTTTTCAAGTTTCTTACGAATGGAAACGATCAATATGAATATCAACAGATTAAAAAGTTAAAAAGCATAATTCTAAAGCTCGCAGGTTTAAATGTTGAAGACGGCAGTATATCTATAAGTATTGAAAAGCCGGCGTAATTAACATCTCACTAAACCTTTCACCGCAAGGTGGCTAAAGCGCGGCGAAATAGCGCAAGAACGTGCGAATTTACGAAGATGCACGAGCTCTCTTATTGAATAAGTAGTCGCAGAAGCGAGCCATAATCCATAGACTCGACTCAATTTGTCATCTCCAATCTCCCGTGTATTTACATCTTTCGAAGCAGTTGCGTTTAGCGCGCGGAAAACTAATTGCGATCCGCCTGGGGAAAGGTGCAGGATTAATGCCCTCCCTACCACTAAATTCGTCCGGGTGCGGCGAGCACGAGGCTTGCATTCCTCAGTTTTACGCCTCCGAATAACTTTGTACAATTCATTCTCCCGCGAACTGCTTCTGATGGGCCATAAACGCGGGGACACCGGTATAATAATAAAAGGTGCAAAGGGCGATCCGACCCTCACTCGTCTGTGCGTTTAACGAGTTTTCGTGTCGTGCATTGGAAGGACGAGTTGGACTTGGCGCTAAATTATTTTGTTATTTAAAAAATTCGAGTTTTCGCGCAAGAAGCCCTATAAATGCAGAATACTCGCTCGAAGTACCAGGCGTTAAGACGAATTTACAGCCTGGCGCCGGGGGGAAAGGGGCGGAGGGGGTCACCGAAGGAGCTGCGCTCGCGCCATTAAAGAAACTCGGGCGCAATTTCCTTCGCGCTCGGCCGATTGCCGATTCAATTGGAAACTTCGAGGCGCCGGAGTTTCTAGTGTGCCGAGGGGGGACGAAAGAGATGGAATGCAAGCCAAAAGGGATAGAAAAGGATGTTTCGGCTGTTATACCGTCGCTCCGCAGCGTCTACTGTATTCGCGCGGCGCAAGTGAGCGCGGCATTACGGAGGAATTAGTATGCGGCGTGCCTCCCGGAGATTAAATTCTGCCCCAAGTGTTTTTAGCCGCTAACCCGCTGATATTGCTTAATATATGTTTTGCTCGGAAATTCCAATTACGATATCAAAGGGATTAATTTAAGGATTTCGAAAGTTTTATGTGAAAGGTTAAAAATTACTGAAAAGATAGCGCGAATTTTAATGCTTTCCCAAATTGACTTAGCAGTTAAGCGCCTGGCTGAAAGTGACTATTGGGAAAATTGTACGCAAGGCGAACTTTAACAACTTCCTGGCCGGCGCCGAAGAATCGAATGTAAAGAGCTCTTCGTTTAACGATAAATATTTATGAAAGCATCGCGTAAAAGGTGGATGTTGTAATTACCATCGCTGTACATGTTACTAAAGATACTTTAGAATTCCTAATTGTGCAACACTTTGTCTTTCAATACAACTGCACAAATATTTGAATACAATAAAAGTGATTAGCAACAATTGTAATTGAATATTAATTATAAATTACTGTTAGTCATTTCAATTTATTCAACGATGACGTGAAACATCTTAATATAATAATCGTAAAATTTATACCGCTTATATGGTTAAAGTAACAAGTTGTATAGATGCTAATTAGTTATAGAAATTAAAAAATTAACTTATTTTAAAGTAGTCAGTTTTGCATAAATATATAAATAATACACATAAAAGTTTCTTTTCATTAATACACTGAAATGGGTAGAGGTTCAATTTGAACTTTCATAATAAAATTAAAATAATTATTCATAATTATTGCACTGAACCTTTAAATTTATTTAAAAAACAAGGTCCATGGTAGAAATTGAAAACATTTTCAGAGCATTTTTTGGCCAGTTTTTCATAAGTGGCCTAAAATTACTCCATAATTGGCCAATAAATGCTAAAATTTAATCTCAAAGCATTAAAAATGGTTTGATTTCTACTAGGGGTGTTTTTTATAATTAATTAACTTAACTTTAAAATAATTTTCTTTTAAATTCCATTCCGTTTGTGCTACGTAATGGTGTACGTTTACATTGAAAATTCGTTTTAAATCTTCTAAATTTGAAATTCCTCTTTGAGTTTTTATTATATAATTATAAGGATCAAAATTAAATCGTTTATCATATTAATAAAAAATCCTTAGACTATCAAGTTACCAAAATGAACTAAATAAAATAATATACCTTATACAACAAGAGAGTATAAGTCATCGACAAGGTAAAATAGTTTTACAAAGTAAAATTGAACTAGAAAGTGTATCTAATAATTCTTTTTTAAAAGTCGACTTTATTTCTTACAAAACCATGTTAACGCCTGTACCTTTTGAAATGTTTTATCAAAATCATAAAAATATTGAACTTGTAAAACTTTTTCATAGCTTTTTCTGAAGCTTTGAAAAAGATGAAATAACTTACGCCTTTGAAAGTGCATGTGGTTGAAATTCATTTTCTACATTAGAAAAGTAACTTTATTTTAGTATAGTGTTCCAATATAGAATACGTCTCTGTTTTTCATATTTTCCAATCTAACCTGCTTTTATCTGGCAAATACACTAAAACTCGATTTTATTATAGCTTTTAGCAGATGGTCTACAAGAAATGCCCAATCTAATCTAGTAATCCCGAAACTTCGCAAGATCAGAGTAAATTATGCATGAAACTTCCTTATTAAATGAAGAGCGGCAGAACGAAACTTAATTATCTATTTGGACAGAAACACTCCGCAGCACAGCGAGGGCTAATTAGACATCAAGCAGGCAAGCGTGTGCTCGTTAAACAATAGTGGAATATTTTAGAGGTGCGTATAATGTCCGTCCACGCCGCACGTCCAATTGATTTGATCAGCTTAAAACAGCATGTTGCAGGCGGCTTGCTGAATCCGCTCAGCGTCGCTGATAGTGCAAGAAGTTGACGCCTCACTTCCTAGCTGTGACGAGCTGATTGGCCTAATCCTTTGAGCAAGTTTAAACGAAGAGAACGCTCCACTTGATATGGACGGAGTAATCGCATAAGAGAACACCTTGGCCCACATCGAATTTGCAAGCAACCCCTTTTCTTTTCTTTTTTTTTTTTTTTTATTTCAAACTTCAAATTGAAGTGTTGCGAGCGAAGCTCGAGGAAGCTATTGGACTTTCAAAGTTGCCCAAGGAGATCGCCTTGTACTGATTTTTCCCCCTCTAGATGTAAGGGAAAGTACTGCAGAAGTAAGAAGAATAGTACTTGCGAGGGGCTCTTCCAGTTATACTTTAGGTATCTAGAGAACGTGTCCTTAATTGCCCCATTATAAACTTTTTTTTTTTTCAAATTTTAAGAATCAGCAAAAATTTCAATTCAAAAGATTTCCAAGAACAATTATAAAGAAACATTTAGAAAACGATTTATTACAAATAATCTATTTTTGTAGTAATCTAACACAATTTATCATCTTATTATTTAACTATACTATTAGACAAATCAAGCGCGCTGCGCGCGCACTATCTCGATCGCACTTGTTAGGGCATACACGAGGGCCTGACCCGATGCCTTAAAATAAACTTGTGGCCCTTTAAAGGCAGCCTACATATTGTTATCAGTCTCATATAATTATATTTATTCTACAACTTACAACAATGCAACATTATTTTTAATAACAGTTATAGACATTAATATATCTAGCTAAACTTTTCAATGGGTTGATAAGTTACAAAAAATATTTTAAGTTTTAAAAAAAAACAAAATTTTAAAGTTAATATCATAATAATAGAATAAACTACATAAATTCATAATAAAATATATTTATTAATTATGTAATAATGGCAATAATGGCACTCGCTGAACTTACAAGAGGGTTCAAGACTAAAGAAAATGAGTAGTTTAAGCATTTTACGCATGTAAATTTAAAACAAAAGTTAATACATGCATTTAAACAAAAATTTGAATCGCATGTATGAAAAAATTAAATTTGATCTACTTGTTCTCTTCAAAATCTTAAAGTTCCTCTTGTAAGTTGAGCGAGTGCCATTTTTGGTTGATTTTCGTGGAATCTTTTCCACCCGTTGCCTCTTTGGAGTCTTGACTCCTTTTAGAAGTTGTGCGAGTCGCATTTTTGGCTCATCCTCATTAACAATTATAAACTCCATACTTTTGCACAAAATAGCACTGAAGCACCTAAAACTGAAACTTTAATTAAACATTTTACACTTAAAACAGAAACCAACTTGGTTGCAAACTTGATTTTGAGGAATCCTTGCATACCTGTAAAATAAAGTAATTTATTACATTAAAAACTAAAAAATTTGAATAAAAGAATTTAGATTAAGCTTTTAAATTCAATTTCGTTATACATTTTTAGGTTAACTTTCAAAATATAATTTCAACTTACTTTACTTAAAGTAATTGCAGGTACTTGCTGTGTAATCTTCAGCCAAATTATTTTTAATAATTTTTTTATTCAGATGAGTCATTCAATAGCGTTCGCTCTTTTTGTCGCGAAGGATTTTAGTGCCATCTACATCCATTAATATGGCTACAAGAGTATGAAACTTTTTTTAGTTATATTTAGTTATATAAACTTTAGTTAATTATATTTATTTAATTCTTTAATTTATCATTTTTATTCCATCAAATATAAGATCTAAATTAGCGACTTTTGTCTGAGAGGCAAAATTTGCACCTTTTACCCTTAAGCCAATCACAGTCGAATCTATGGAGGCTTCAACTTTTCCGGTCATCACGTTTTTAAGAGAGAAAAAATAATGAGCTATTTATTATAGTAATTTTATGTACTAGTAAGCAGTTAAAACAAAATCGAAGTTTTTACGGATACCGTAAAATATCACTATAGAAAACTGAACTCCGTTAATATTGTACAACGGCTTATATACTAGCTCAATTAGTTAAGGATTTTTTGCATCGTTAAAAGTGCACCGAGCGAATTTAATGTAGATTAAACAAATAATGCAGTATTTACTGCACGAAACATCGTATCCAGAGTCAAATTCGAGAAATGAAATATAGCCGTTTCAGCCGACGAAATGATTTGCTTTTTGTACTTCTACGCCGAAATCATCCCTGTAGCAAGGTGTCTGTGCAAACGCGCATATCTATGGGAGATAAGCCAGTCGCATTGCATACATAGGGCGTATGAACGGAGAGTACATTAGCAAGGCCACTAATGTAAACTGTAATAGAGGACTAAATCCAATCATCAAAGACTATCGATCGACACCCCGTGCTTACGCAGTACTGACGAGATTAGGGTCTGAGGTTTCGTATTTACAAGCTGTCCGTTTACTTGTCCGAACCGAGCGAAATTTACTTGGAGAATTCGTAAAGAATAGCCCCGCTGTTCACACGGTTTGCTAACACACGCACGATTAAAATATATTATCACTAATCAATAAAAATAATTAATAAAAAGTTGCGATTCTGCATTAAAGTTCCAGATTCTCCGGAAGGTCAGAAGCTTCGCCGTCACTCGAATCGCCATAATCTTACATTGATAGCCACGGTTTTCGGTCTGCTTCACTTCAAATACGCATAAAAAAGACGCCTCGTATCGTGCAGGTGGCGGTAATTGAGCAGTGCCGCTAATAAAGCTGCAAGATTGATTCATTGCTTGGCAGGTACGCCTCGAGTTATCGAAAAAGCGCTGCTCGGGCAAGCACGTCGGGAATCATCGGCCGCAGAATAATATTCAACGTTCGCCTGGTGCGCCGCAACTATCCTCCACGCAAACACCCACAGCAATCGCCTATTCTACCTAAAGAGCCGAGTTCGGCTATATATAGACTGAACTGTCTATGATTTCACTTCTATTCGCTTTCACAGAGGAGGCATACTTTTTCCGCTAAAGAGCTAATAAATGTTTTCTGTTTATTGAATTGAGCTTCGATTGACTTGAGTGAATTAATAAGGAGTGTCTATTGAATAAATAGTCACTAACAAGGGGATCATAATCAAATTGCAGAACATTTTTCACCGAAAAACACATGTCTAATGTGACCTAGTAAAAAATGAGTTTTTTTTTACTAATGTAGTCCAAATTCTTCGGCTTGTCGATACCTTATCGTCAATGGTGGCTTAACGCAATTACTAAACTTCATTTTTTTAATATCGTTGCTGTTTTTGACGCTAATCTTCATAGTACTTACTAGACAAAAAATGGCACTTTCGTCTGTTTTATTATATCCGCTTTCTTGTTATTTGTTTGTGTGCTTATCTTAAGGGTCATTCAAAAACTCTTCTGTTTCGTATTTAAATGCCTTCCTTCCTCAGAGGGCTTGCAGACTGGAGATCGCATTTTCTTGACATCGCACGTATTTTCGCCAATCTCATCTACATACATCCCTTGCTTTTGAGAGTGGAGGATTTGCACTGTAAGCTTGTTTCACGTTAGTATAGTTAACTGGGTTCAAGGCTCTTGGAGCAATTCTTTAGTCGATTGCCCCAGAGGATTCTAAAAAGGATCGAGGTCTTAATTCTCCAAAAAGATGCACCTTCGCTATTTGATAGTCGGGGAGCAATTAGATGCTCCATGCGCAACGTATATGACGTACAAAATACAGAGGGAAATATAAATTTCAATGAAGTTTCGCAACAAGATCCAACGTAAGTAGCAATGCATGATCTTGGAAAGTCATTTGGCAGATTAATAAAAACAATGCTATTATATATTACACATCAAAATTGCATCGTTTGTTAAATAAAAATTTTGATAAAAGAAAGTATTGCTAACGGGTTTATCGCGACAAACAAAAGGTGTACGAAATCTGAAAATGATCGCAGATTCTCTCTTATTCACGGATGACACACTTCCACCGATACTATTCTGACTTTCCAGAATCAAGGTAAAGTACGAATAGTGGCATAAAAAGAAGGGAACTTTTAAAATTATAACAGCATATTTAAATTGCTAAGATTAAATTGATGAAACACTGAATTTTGATAGTCGTATTATGATGATACCATTAAATTAAAAAATTTCTGTAAATTGCAACAAAAATAAATCAATTAACTTGTCATTTTTTATTCGGTTAAATTAAGTATTTGATGCTTTTGTAATAAGACCAAATTTAAGTATTTGATGCTTTTGTAATAAGATTGCAGCAACAGAAAAAAATAGAGCCTCTGTAGAAGCTAATTATGCACGTTATTGAAAAGAATACAAAATGAGGTCAAACACAAAAAGGGAACAGAAATTTCTTAATGTAAAGCGTATTTTCTGATGAAGAATTTCTGTTCGCACCATAATTGTTTATTAATTTATTATTTGCACCGATCCTTTTGTATTTTTATATCCTTTAGCTACGTTGAAACTCATAACAATATAAAATAAAAATAATAAATTTATTAATTTATTATTTCCGCAACAAATACTTTTACACGTCGGCAACAGTTTCCCAAACTACAATTAGCTTTTTCAACCTTGCTATGTAAAATCTCGCGCAAAGAATGCTTTTAATGGAGAAGAGCACGTGCTTACTGTAAAGATAGGAGCCTCGTTGGCGTCATCATTCCTCAGCAATGTGCGTAAGTATGGAGTGTACGCACACGAGCAAGAGAGAGAGAAAGGAACGAGAAAGATGCGGTACAATAGAGCCACCCACAAAGGACATTCTTCGAGAGTCGATTCGCGAGGCGCGGCAGCTGAGCCTCCAATGCTTCTCTCACATGACCTCCAAGTGTATCGTCTTCGTCCTCTAACCTGTCGTTTCCTTCCATACACATGCAAGTACAATCACTCGCCGTCGCCGCCACGAGCCGACTCCTTTTACTTCTTCTCACACTTTCTTTCGATTTCTTTTGTCTCTCATTTGGTCGTTACGTACTCAATTATCAAGGTAATCCTCTATCTAGAAAGATAATGCAGGCACAGAGGTTTATTTACACTTTTAGATATTGTGTGCTTTCGTAAGTGGTGTGCTTTTACCGTAATTTCTTACTAAGATCCTGTTTTTTTTCTTAAATTCTAAATAATAAACGGGAGATGTGATAATGCACAATGTTTAGGATTTATTTTGTCCTTTTTTTAAAAAAACAGGAACAAAATGAAGAAAAATAATATATTAGAGGCATTTTTGTCAAGTAAATTACGCCCGCTTCTAAAAATTGGAATGACTTTTGATATTTCATAAGTAATTCAGAAATTGTAGTCATAGTTTTTAAAATGTGAGTTGCGTTTTTTACGACGTTCGAAGCAATATTATTTTTTGAATAAGTTAGAAAATCGCACTTACGGACACGGCGATATTTCATAGAAATAAACAATAAATTTTATGTTTTTCACCCAATTCTAGTTTAATGAAACAGATTGCTCGGATTATTTAAAATTTTTAAAAGGCTACACTTTGAACCTATAATTTTGCAATCTACTTTAAAAACAATAGTCTCATTGAATACCTTTAAAAATATAAATCTAAATGACACCCTAATTTAGTTACATAATAACTTCAATTACTCCTTCTCAAAGTATTTTAAAATATAAAAAGTGACAATCGTTGTTGAATTATAGCTCAGCCAGCTCTAACTTTATTACGACCCTGGTAAGAAATAAAATAATTGTGCTCCTTATTAAGATTTCTTATTAACTCTAAAAATAAACTGTAATCTGAAACAGCGTTACGGTTAACGATGTGTTGAAAGGTAAAGGAGAGAGGGTGCTCAGCTGTTCGATGAGCCCAGTTGAACCTTAAAGAAGCTACCCTACTCTGGTTTGCAGTATTTTTAATTTTTTTTTAATTTTTTGACTAAAGAAACAGAACACTCTCAATAAAATAACTACTCTAAATAGTTTTGACTAGCTCCATTTGACTCAATTTTTTTATTAATTTAGGGACTGGAAAGTTTTTGCTAAAATCAAAAGAATTACTAACAAATCTTTTTATTATTTTGCTGCCTGCGCGAAATAAAATATAATTTTTATTTTAAAAAGCTCAAATTAATACGTTTTTAAAATTAAAATCGCCGAGCGACTTTTTCCCCGTAGCGCTCGTCGGCCGAGCTCGCTTCCGCGGAAATCCCGGGCTCCGGCGCTTACGGTGAAATCGCTACCGATCCGGGGCGCCTCGGCGATCAGCCAATGAGAGGCCGCGCAAGTCACGGGGTTTCACCACTACTGTGACGCACCCCTAAGCAGCGGGCTCGCGAAACGGCGGCGCCTCGCGTAGTCCGGGAGCAGAAGGGGTTTAGTGGCCGATGGAGTAAGCGCAAAAGCGTAAGAACGCACTTTTTTGCATTAAATTTGCAATAACTTCGGTTCTACTTAACTTTTTTCAATTTTGAAACAACATACGGATTCCTTATTTAATAAGGAATCATTTGACATGTCTCGCATACCAATACCTTTTATAGATATTTCAGGAAAGCGGTTTAAACAATTAAATTATTTATAACAATTTCCCTGACCATTTTTCGACCTTCCACCCTCGAAATTCGTGATCAGCGGGAAAAAATATGTAAAAAACACTTGGGTGGAGTCGTGGACCTCCACCGACCACTAAACCTCTTCTGCTCCCGGACTAGCGATCGCGATACTCGATCGCCAGCCGATCACTGGGACACACGTCCTCTTGAGCCCTTAAGCCGTCTCAGGTTAGGAATCACCCTCGCTGAGGGCGGTTCTCGCTCACCGGCCAAAGAAGGGTCACCGCTCCACCCTCGCTCAGAGCGGACCGAGTCCGCTCACGGGCGAACCTGAGATTCGCTTTTATACTCACCGCGTTCCACTTCAACCGGGCTAAATAGTTCTTTGATTTTATTTCTTTTATTCCATTCGTGCAGTGCACTACCGCTTTAAAAATTTTAAAATAAGTAATATTCATACAATTATTTCAAGACCATTCCTCTAGTCCTAACTCCCATCGCCAAGCAGACGTCAATTTTATAGTTAGTTGTTGATAGATATCCATTAATAAAAAATTGAGTCAAATGGAGCTAATTAAAATCTATTTGGAGCAGTTATTTTTATTAAGAAAGATTTTTTCTTTAGTCAAAGAATAAAAAAAAAATACTGCAAACCAGGGTAGGAGGACCCCTTAAAGATTGTCTTCGGCAAGCCAAGAAAAGTTTTTCAACTTTTTATGACCCCTTACATTAAAATGCATTGCTACGATATGATCGAATTGAACTTTCGAGTTTGAGATCGAAATTATTGAGTATTCAACTATAGTTCATTGTTTAAAAATATGTCGTTTAGCTAAATTTTTAGCTACAAATTATGCATCGCTTAACTTTATCAGTTAATACTGAATTATTCATTCGCAAAATTATCCGCACATTCTTGGCTGCTCTAAATATAAATAATCTAAGATTATATTTTTCTCAAGGAGGTTTTTCGATGTCAACGCTTTTCTGTACGTCGCTGATGCCGGTGTGCGCACTTATACATCTGTGTAAAGACTCACGTATATGAACTGCAAGAAACGTATGTCGTTTTAATGAATCGACCACATGATTCGCGACAGCTTGATAAGTGTGCATACATGCCCATTTGATTTCTTTCGCGGAGCTTCCTTGCAAAATCTCACACGTAGATAAACTCTGCAACAGCGCGTAACTGAAAATCTCATCTTGTGACTACTAATTAGAAAATTAAAAAAAAAAGAATAAATAAAGGAAGAAAGAAAAACATCCGTAAAAACTACATTTATATAGAGTAGTTTATATATATATATATATATCTGTAGAAAACTACAATTATATATATCCGTAAAAACTACAGTAATATAAATAGAGCAAGGAAAGTGACCCAGCAAACATTTTGCGAGCCTTTCTAAACAATCTTACCTATTTTAATAATAATTATATTTTTAGTCATATTTTTATTTCACTTAAGAAAAAATGACTGCAAGTGCGAGTTAAAAAGCTATTTCTATTAAAAAAAAAAGAAGAAGATTAAGTCATCAAACTGCAATTATTATTTTTAAGTATTACAGAATTGTTTTTGTTAATTTTATGGAAATATTTATTACTTCAAGTCTGCCAATAAAAAATTCATAAAAAACACATTTTTCTTAACGAGAAAATGACCCAGCAGTTCATTTAACTTTACAAGATCGTTATTTCTTAAGTAGACAAAAGGAAAATAAGATTAACAGCTGAAAGTATTATGCAGTAAATAAGTGACAAAGATTTTATTCCTAATACATAATCTTCAACAGCCTTAGTCCAAAGAATAAACGATCGGGGCTTGTTTTGGTAAGTCTTTTCCCTCTCTTAGGAATAAGTAGAATGTACTTTATCAGCATAACGCATAGCTTGAGACAGATATAAGACTAAGTGTTTTAAGCCGATTTCGCCGACTACTTTGGAAAGAGGCGAGGATGCCCGCAACACGGATCAGAACGAGACAAGACAGTAATCAGCTCACTCATTGCTTTGCTAGAGAATGAGACAAAGAGAGAGAGAGAGAGAGAGAAAGAGAAAACTTACTCTGAAGTCTTTTGAAATTTAATCTTCCATCGTTCAAAGGCAACTCACTTCTATTCTGATGTATATTACTTATAGACAGGTGGATTGCTCTGTGTGCGTTGCTTTTGCGCACCTGTACCTTAATAATGTGGATCTAACGACGCGGAATCCAATACCCGGCCTAATGCGCCGTCGCTTTCGACGTCTAATATAGGTGTATGTATGCGCGAGAGGTAAAAGAGAGGCTTCCCGCGTAGCGGAGGTGCACCATCCTAACCGAAATTGGAATTCGGGATCGTTCTGTACTGAAGCGTGCGTTGTAACGACCCAGCAGGTAGTCAAATCCTTATATATTGTATATATACTTGAAGGAAAAATAGAGAAGCATTCCACTGACCTGTGTAGGTAATTATATTTATTGTTCTTTTAGCTTTTAAGTGGAATAAATTGTACTATAAAAGTTAAGATTTAGATTTAATATGATTTAGAAATGTCAACAAATGTCTAATTATGAAAGTTAGACAAAATTAAGTTAAGAAATAAGCAAAATTATTTAAATGAATTATTTTTACCCCCTTTTTATGAATATTGCATGTTGTCTTAATTACTTCTATTTTGATAATTTGAAATGACCTTTCATTTTAGTAAACTGCATTCATTTAACTTTTGTCCTTCTTCAACAATGTCTTACTTGAACCCGTAGTTCAATCTGTATACAAAAGAAACTTATCTCCCTTTATTTCGCCCTCCCATTCTCTTTCTCTCACTTATTTTAAACGCTGATTTTCACCTTACTTATCTTTCTCCTGACGATGGCGAAAGATGCACTAAAAGGAACACTTCAGCAATGCGGCAATGTTTTAAAGCGGGACAGAATCAGCGATCGTCTCGATAATCAAAGTATAGTCTCGCGGTCGAAGATCGTATATATACGACGCAGTTGAACTACTCCCGTGACTTTAAATAGGCACACCCACGAAGCTTTCGAATGAAATATCGAGTATAAACAATGTAATAAGTGCTAGCAAAAGAATGCGCCACGCGATTTTCCATCGATTTTTCCTTGCTCCTCATTCCTCTTCGTTCTTTGCGGATATTAAATGTTTTGTAATAAGGGTTAAAAGGATTTTTATGCGCTTTACGTGTACGTCTTGCTAGATAGGTCTCCTTTCATTATCATTGCATAACAAAAATGATGAAGTGCTAATGTTCAAACAACGATAAATTTTGTATCGCGAATAATCTTAGAGAGTCAATTTTCAATTATGGACCATTATAGTCACTTTTACGAGCAATGCTACAAATTTAATGCGAACCTTTAATTTATCAGTTGGTATGTCTTGCTGTGATGAGTATCGAATTGTACATAATGAAATTTATAGAATTCCACTTACTTTAATTTTGATTGAAAATTAGAACCATTATAACCTATCAAAAACTACTGTTACAATTATTTTTTAAAAGTCAAATAAAGCCTGTTTATAATTTTTAAATTTCTTTCTATCCTTTACTCGATTAATTCAATCCTCTATAAATCATATCATATAATTATTCTCGCATAAATATATTCTGATTAATTCTAAGATATCACATCTGTTGGAAATTGAAATTTGATACGAACATGATAAAGTCAATCAAATTCAGTATTTTATTTATAATGCATTACGTGATTTTATGAGTAATTTATTGCAATTTAAAATTTTGGTTTCATGCTCTTTATTACAAAAAAAAACTTTATTAAAAAGAAAATTAGTATTTATTCATTATAAAAATTGTGTATTAATGGCATCTTTGTACATAATGAGAAGAAGTATATAAGCAAAGACAATTTGTAGATCTTCATCCTCCCATTCTTTCATTGTTTATTAAAACCCACTCGTTCCGTCTTTCTGTTTCTCATAACCTTTCTTATATTAAAGTTATTATTCGTCGGAGTCCAATGGCTTAAAACCGCGTGCTTCGACTGCGCAATGCGAGGTACACAAGATTTCCTTGATGATTCACGCGGACTTTACGAGCGGCGAATACTCATGATGGACTTTCCACATCTGCATATTATGCCAGTAGGGAGGAAGAAAAAGCTAACAAAAACCGCTACTTGCCACAACTTGCAAGCGCGCGCACTGATAGAATCAAAGGATTTTAGTCGGGAGAGAGAGAGAGAGAGAGAGACAGACAGACATTCTTGGGGAGATGTCTCGACAGTGCCGCTGCAGAGCCGCGTAACCTTCCTTTCAGGTACGACCTCAAGTTGTATATAGCACAGTGTACTGCATGCAAGAGTATAAAGAGGCCGCGTATCATTTCAGTCGGTCTGACATTTGCATATTGAACCCGCGGGGCCACGGGACTCGGTTCGGGGTCACTTTATAAAAATGAAATAAAGTTGAATAGAAAGATATAAGCGACCGAGCAGGAATTAGAAAAGAAATTTGCCGGATGAAATCATTATTTTTTATTGTAAGCTTTCCTGGTAGCAGCGTAGCGATGATATCGCTGGAAACTTTTTAAATTTTGAAAATTTAACGATAATCTAGCGATATTATCGCTATCCTGCTACCAGAGAATTCTCTTTCCTTTTTTCAGTTTCATTTACTGCTTACAGCTAGGAATTAAATGAAATATAATCGCGAAAATTTTTGAAGCAAAGACCATGTTTTTTTTACACTTGTTCAGAATTCATCTCAGAGCATCGGACCATCAATTTTTTTACTATCTTTCAAATTTTACAGCTACTTAAATTTTGTAGTACTCAGTGATCCGCATTTGTATTTTGTTACCTACATATAATACACAATGAAAATACATACTGCAATCAAATGTACTCAATCATGAAACGAAAACGTGCCCTGGTTGGACGCTTGTGTAAATTTAATGATGAATCTTATTAGTGAGCTATCTCATATTCTTCAACACGAGCCCGACTTTTTGTAATTTTCTTTGATAATTTTTTGAGATCGAGCAGAATTCACAAAGTTACTTGCTTTCAACGAAATTATTATAATAAATAATTGATTTTTACATTGAAAATTGATCCAGAATTTCATAAGAATCAATACTTAATGAAATGTAATCAGTGCTTATTTCGCTTACTTATGTTAATGCGAAACTCGAATAAATAACGATTTTAATCCAATAAGATGATTTATAAGAATTAAAAAGGCTTTATGAAATTAAAATTAACATATTTTCGCTGAGATTAATTGAGTTTCGAATCGCTAACTGTTGAATCACGTTGCACTTAAACTTTTTTTGTCTGCGGATGTTTTGGAATTTTATACCCTGCTAAAATAAGTCATAATAAAGATCTCAACAAGATGAATTTATATTATAGTAAAGAACTAAAGTACACTTAGTTGGCTTTATAGCGAAGACACCGTGAGCTATTAAAAAGGCCGACAGCTCATTAAAAAGTCAGTAAAATTCATTGCAACCAATATCAAATTTCAGCCTATGTAAATTAGACACATAATCGGCACTAAAATCTAAAGTGATAGTTTACTGCATTCGAATATTCCTGTAAATCTCTCGAGAAGAATCGTCGCGGCGGAGGCAGCATATATACTCATCTATCTCGAACGTGTCGAAATCCGATAAGTGAACGAAATCAAGCCTCTCTTGTGTGTGTGTGTGTGTGTGTGTGTGTGTGTGTGTTGCTCGGGCGAGAAGGAACGGCGCAGTCGCTCCTCCGACTTAATTGTTAGACGTCACCCCTTCCCCCACTCCCTTGGCTCGGTCTATATTCAAATCAGGCTATTTGCAACGCGAGGATGCGAGACGATGACTCGCGCCAGCGTTCACATCTATTTCAGTCATCTTCGAGAGTTGTATAGATAAACGGAAAGAAAGAGAGAGAAAGAGAGAGAGAGAGAGAGAGAGAGAGAGAGAGAATCCATAATAGAATACGCGCTAAAGTGTCGAAATATCAATAGGTAACTCAGGTTCCATTTGGGAGGGTTTAATTCGCCGAGTCAAGTAAGTTGATTTTCAAGAGCGTCTTATATTTAAAGCTAATTCTTCTTTATTTATTTGTTGGATATCAGTTTCGTTAATAGTGGAAAGAAACCTGGCGTAGACATTTCTGCGTTCAATTAATCAGACAAACAATTTCGAATGGAAATTTCTAAACTTGTACATAGCTCATATTTAATAAAAATTATCTTGAATAGGATTAAAGTTTCGACTTATGAACTTATTCTTACAAAGTTTTAATTTATTTATTTATAATATTCGATTGAATTACCTATGTATTAAGCCCTTTAAATTGTACAAAATTATTTATACATTGTAAACTTGCATAAATTGAAAGAAAATGAATTGATTTAGCATTCAACCGGGCGAGATATTTAAAACGTAATTGTTTTTCGATATGCCGGCATGACGGCGCGTCTGAGGTACGTTTAAAAATAGTAAAACATTATTTTGAGCTTTGCATGTCTGTCTGAATTTTAACATACATATCTTTTTTCTCGAAGAAAGTAAATGGACAGTCGAGACTTTGATTTGTATATTTATATATTCGTAATTGATTGATAAATTACGCGATTGAGTGGTATTGATAATTCGACGGCGGCGAAAATTGCCAGCACGTCACGTTTTTAAGTAATAAAAAAAATAATTTTATTGCGATAGTATTGGTTTATACTAAAATATAAACTGGGCTTTTGAAATTGAAAATACATGTTTCGAACGTTTAAACTACATCAGCTTGTACTTTATGTACATACTACAAGATAATCTTACATTCTCTTACTTATATAATGTTACGATTATTTGCAAATGCTTGCTTTTTACTAAAACATTAAAAGTAATGTCTACATTCTTTTCTTAAGACAGTGCTGCAGCTACTTATAAGAAATTATATACATAAGTTATATCTAATAGTACTAATTTCTTAGAGAAAATCGGCTAACCAAGAGAGTGTAACATCTCCGGATCACCGATTTGGATGAAACTTAGGAAATTGTTTACTAGCATCGAATAATGAAACACACCACCTTTAGTTTGACCTCATGAGCTTTCATACAGCCGATACAACTAAAAGCATTATCATTAGCTCGTATAGGCAATGCTAAAAATATCATATATATATGCATATTTGCTAGATTAACAATACAGGGTTTATCTCCTAAATAAAGCGCTATAAAGATCAAACTAAAGGTGGTGTATTTCATTATTCGGTACTAGAAAACAATTTCTTAAGTTTCATCCAACTCGGTGATCCAGAGATGTGACACTCTCCTGGTAAGATAGAAACATTCAATTCAGTGATCTTAAATTTTAAATATTTTAGTTTTACTACAATCTACAGCTTGAACTGATTAATAGATTTGAATATTACAAAATTAAAATTATTTATATTTTATATAGTTTTTGACTAAAGTTATTAAATAATTTGTTTATTCATAATATATTAATATCATTAAAGAATGCAAGAAGTTCAAAAAACTCAAATAATTTCTGCCAATACAACTTCTCAGTCCAAAATCATAAATTAAATACCAGCAGTGATTTAAACATTGTTAGATTTAAATTTATTAGCCGACTCAAGCTGTGAGTTACAATAAAAGATAAAAATTCTTATGAAAATTTTAAAGTTTAAGACCGCCGTTTTTTAAGTAACTCAGACACTGGCAAAAGTCGATGTGCATAAATTATTAAAAGTTCATGACAACTATCATTTTAATTTTAAATTTTCAGAAACTTCTACACTTGCTAAATAATTACACGGGGATTTGCAATTTCGTAAACAGTAGAGTTTCAAAATGTTCTCATGAACACTTTAATTATATGACGTAGATATTGTAGTTGTAATGTACTTTAATAGTCCATTGATTAAACTGATGCTGAAAGTTCAAGAATTGCCTTAATTACTTAAAATCAAAGTTATGTTGGATGATAAATTTGCTTTACATAAAAATTATTTGCTTACGATATAGTTCATAGAAATCTTTAATTGAATTGCTAAGGAATTAAACAGGCAATCTCAAAAGTGACCAGAGATTGAGTAATATAATATATATATATACATATATATATATTAATTTACTCGAATTAAGCGCAATCGCAGAAAGTATAATTAATTATGATAATTAGGCCTACGTTTTTCTTAAGCTATCATTATGTGTTATATATAGTAGTCGAGTAATAATCATTACATCCCTAAGTCTAATGATCATTGCGGCAATAATTGAAAAATTAAAGTTTGAAATTTCGTTTTTGGAAAATTAGCTACAACAATTGTCTCTTGATTTCCACTAGCCGCTAGTTTCTAATTGGTCATATTTATTCATTCTCTCAACGATTACAAATGACGACAAGAGAGAGAGAGAGAGAGAGAGAGAGAGAGAGAGAGATAACGCAAACGAGCAGCAATTCCTCTACCTTCGCGCTTCCTCCTCTTCAGCGGCTATGCGCGTATCTATGTGGTCTAACTACTTCTACTTGGCGTTGTCCGCATTCAGCGAACTTCATGATGAAAGTTATGCCACATTTTATGGACGAGTTACCTCACCTACGGTAGGCTCCGTGCGCGGTGTGCGACTCTGTAATTGTCCGTCTTATTCACTTCTTATATGTCTAGGCGATTTATCTTATAGTGAAAGATTTTATAAGAGACGCCTAAGTACGAAATGTGCCGTAACAATTGCTTCAAATTCTAATAGAACTGTCCAGTAGAATTGTATAGTTTTAAATAAGTAAGTAGCACCTTGTAAATAATATACCTTATTTAAATAAATGCGGAAACTTAATTTATTCGACGAAGAGCGATCGACTTCCGATACGATAAGTGAATGAAGCATGCATTAAATCTTCTTTATAAAATACCTAAAGATATAAAATGCCACTAATGGTCGTATTTTCCGATAAGGAATTACCGACTACAATGTAACGTCCAGTCGGATAAAAAAATCAGCGAGTCGATCCAGGAAGCAGTCTTTAATTGAATATCGCGGCGGCTACTTCCAAGCTGTAACGAGCCGAATAATTGCGTATAAATTATCAGATTAAGCGGCGATTGAGCTTTCACAGACGAATGCGCAGGCGCCTGCGTCATCGCGGACGGCTCCGCCGCGCGTGCGCGCATACCTGCTCTGTGTGCACGAGGGGCGCTCTCCTAATCGCGCCGGCAAATACGCGCGCAGGTATGCAGAACGGCAAGGAGAGATAAATTCGCTGCAGATTTGTTTATTATCCTGGAACTTTAATTGCAAGCCTATATACAGTAGTGGAGTGCAGCGCGCCGCCTCTGGTACATTATAAACCACACACGTACTTAAGACCGTAACTCATACATCACTGTACGTGCGATCCATGGAGGAGCGTATATGCGCGCGGATAAAAGGCGAAAAAGAAAATCGGCGTCGGGGCGATCTTTCTCTAGATTTTATCCATTGGTCCATAAATTCCGCGCGGCGCAGCAGACTGATGTATCTTGGCCGGTTGCGCGACAAGCGACTTTATTGCCTCTCATTACCCATCGGGATAACGTCTCGGCGCGTTTTCGCGGAAAATCATTGCCGCGCGCTCGTTCGCTTACACGCTCGAAATCTCCTTTTCTCCGACGCGTTACGTATTAACGAACGCATCTCCGCGCAAAGAATCGTAATTAAAATTCATGCCGCGTAAGGGTTAATGTTACTCGACAAATTTTATATACTACGGTTGCTTACATCGGTAATGATTAGTGGAATTTCTTTAATTGCAATTTACGATTGAGTGTACCGAGCCTCGGTAATTTTGACTTTACGAGTAGAATTATTACGTGCTCGGTGGAGAGTTTTTCAGCGGCGATTACGAAATATTGAGATCCGATGATTTAAGTACAAAGTAATTGGAGAAGCCCTTTTAATACTTGATTTTTATTTTAGGACGGCCTCAAAGTTAAATGTTTATTTAAAAACTTGTTATTTAAATTTTGAAATTGAGAATCAATAATTTTTAAATCAATCACCAGTTATGCATTAGCTATACTTAATATCGAATATATTTTTTTATTTTTTATGCAAGAGTTTTTATTTAGCTATTAATTTTATTAATTATAGAGAAGAACTTAATTCATCTTTATGACAAAATTGACGTTCAAAAAAAGGTTCAACATAAAAGAAGCAGGTCTCTGTAAAAAGGAAGCGCGTTTAAAAATGATAATGAAGCACCTTTGTTCAAGTAATTTATTTGATAACCATCAATCAGTGAACATTCAAAGTTGATAAGTATACAGTTGATTGAAAGTTCATTAATAAATGAATGTAGATCATTAGATAATAAGTTATTATTATGCGAAAGGACTGTACTATTACACGTATAATTACAATATATATATCATTAACTTTTTTAGGAAATTTCTGTTGCGAAATAAGTTATACGTAAAGTTTTCAAGACCAGTATTGGTCTTGAAAACTTGGACTTTTGCTGCTAATAAATAAAATATTCAGAAAAACACCGCATTTATCTGTCGAATTTTTTCCGTGTTAAAAAGAATGTAAAAATTTTAGCCAAGACGCATAATTTTTAAAAAAACGTCATAAATATTGCCTTAAAAAATAATTGTCCACGTAAAACTAATATTCTTTCAGAATCCACATGTAGAGTCTGACTTTTTCTAGACCAAAAATTTTCTAAGCGTTTCAAATCAAAAACCATCAATTCTATACGTTCCTGGCAAATTTTCATTAATTATATTTCATTTGATAAGCACATCTTTTCTACCTTTCTTGCGGAAAACGACCTGTTCAGACTCGTTAAAAAGCGAACCAAAACACTTAAACACTCACTTAATTAAAACTCTAAAATCATCATTTAGATTTGCCTTTATTCTATATAGCCCGTAAAATATGTCCAAAAGATATTTATTTTATGTATTAAAAGTGAATGTTTATTTATTAAAGACCAATTCAACCAGTTGTACAATATTAATTTGTCGTACAACAACGATCACTATGTCCCTTTTTTACCGACTATGAAGAAACCGGCTAATTTTAATTGAAGGCTTTAACTCAAAAGAAATGCTTCGGAAATAAAGATTTCTGCAAAAAATTCGTCCCAATGAGGGGATTATTTGAAGGCATTGAAGCCTCCACGATTATCAGAGTCTTTATGTAAACCTAATGATGAAGGTATAACTGAATGGCTTTGAGTATGCCTTGAACTGTTTACTTGGCTTTGAAAACAGTCCTCTATTCATTCACTTCCCTTTGCCTCGTGAAAGACAAGCTGCGAAATCCGCCTAAATGAGCGAGAGTACTCTCATATTGTATGAATAAAAGAAAAGCAAATCTCTCGAAAGGCTCATGCCGTCTAATTGCATATATTATTCATTCCGAAAATTTCCGCAGTTGAATTGTTAGTGGAAGAATCATACACCCCAAGACGCTCCGATTAATTTCTTGAAAGAGCGTCGCACGAAGAACCGTTCCCTGCAACTTTTGCTTCATGTAAAGAAACTTGGTTAACGAGCGACCTTAAAGCATTCCAGAAGTAAATCTAAAATAATCTTCACCGTCCTCGCTTTATCGTCGAAACTTATGGTTAGTCGAACAAAGGGGGGAAAAAGAAAATGCTTAACTGGAAAGACGTAGCACTCGATGAAGGAGGCGAGGTGGGAATAAAAAAGCGAGCCCGGCTTTTCGCCCGGCTCAGCTGCATTCCAGTCGCGCACGCGCGCCTATATACATACACCTGACGTCGGAGTTGGTACGGCTTGGCGCGAAGAGGAGGCGACTCTGCACGACCGATAGGCTTTTAGGCGCTCGGAAGATCTGAGCCATGAATGGTTATCGAGAGCCGACTGCGGCAGACCGCGGCACGAATTATTGCGACATCGGCCTCTCTTACATCCAGACTTTGCGATAAATAATAATTCTCCGCTCGCGCTGTGCCCTCTGCGTTCTATTGTTTTTTCACCTTTTCGAGGCTTTATTTTCGACGGGAGAAGAGGGAGAGAAGGCCGCCAGGTATCGATTGATGTTACTGTCTTCATTCCAGGCTAAGCAAACATAATTACGCTTCGAGCTTATAAAACCCAAAGCAAGATAGATTGTGAGTTATGAAAAGGCTTTCCAGCTAAACGCTCGTGAATTTCGTTTCTTGTGAACTTGAAGAATGTAGTTTAGAAGTGGTACAATCACATGCTGAAATGGAAATCAAGAACACAATAAGTATCTTATCCTTTTGATATGCAATCTTAAAATCTTAAATCTTGCAGATGATTTATCGTAGGTCATTTAAAAAGTCTTCTTGTTAATTCTACAGCATATTTTTTACCGCAATAGTTTTTGCTTCATTTTTCATTATTTAGAATTAGTCAATCAAGTTAATTCCAACATTGCTGATAAATTATTTTTGTTTGACTTTGAGTGCCGTCTGCATAAGCCCAACGTCAGGAAGTCAAATTTTCAACAACATTACAGTGGAAATTTAATCGACAGATTTCCAATTTGTCCGATCTAACAATAGCACTAAATTCAATCATCGTTTAATTATCGAGCGTACTCCGAACGATTAATCCTGTTTTCATAATGAATCTGCAAGCGGACATTAATGGAAGGCCTATTAATTTATTCAAACTTTCCAACAATGTAGAAACATTAAAGCATTCCTCTATAAATCTTGGCGCGGCGGGCGTAAAGCTTGCTTTAAAAATTGCTCCCCGCGAGCGCGCCTCACTCGTAAAAAAACAGAATCAAGCCGCAGAGAGAAGCGTAAATTCTAACAATCCGTTCATTGTAATCAAGAGCGGTGTTTTATTTCCTAATCGTCCGGTGACGAGCAATAGAGCCATTTCGCATAAAAAGAAATATGTTTCCACGGTGCTTGCCAGCGATTATTGCGGAGCCGTAAACGATCTCAACATTGCACAACGCGCAGCAGCGTAAAAGCCCTTTGTCATCAACGCCATCTTTGCGAATAACTCCCCCCCCCCCCCCGGGAGAGACCGAACGACAAACGGAAAAATCGCGGAAAGCGAAAAGAAAAAGCGGCAATCCCGCGCGGCGCGCCGCCAAATGAATAACTGTATAATAAAGGCGTCATTAGCATAAATCAGAAGTTCTCTCTTTTACCTCTTCGGCTCCTCGTCGGTCGTTACTGTATCCGAGCGAGGCGGGCTTATATTTATGCGAGTCTCGAACGACACAGCGCAAAATGATTCGTCAAGCTGTCAGCCTGACGTCGCGATGCATCAGAGCGACCGCGACGCGCGAGCGCGCGGCAACGCACTCGCGCTCTACGCGGCGATTACCGCGCGTGCACGGTTGTAAATCATAATATTGTCAGAATTTACTTTCTCGCCTCCGCTACTTGCTCCGTCCCGCGCTGCGCCGCCGCCGCCGCCGCAGCCTCTTCGCGCCTATAATGCCATAATGATCGCGGCTGCTCAGAACGGCTGCAGAGTTTCGCCATCGTTACGCCTCTAAATGCACCGAGAAAATAGAAGCGAGCTGCTGAGGAATGATGATGATCGTCGAGATAGGCGTATTTAGGCTGTCCGAGCCGCGGAGAACGGAGAGGGCAAAGTCGTTTAGAGGCTCTTTGTAAACACGGAATGAGAATACGTTGAGCGACAATGAGTAATGAGGACCTTCCCTGAAAACACAGAAATCTTTCGAAAAACTTACTTACAATCGTGCTCTATTTATTATTTCAGTGATATTTATTTTATTTTCACGGCACGCTTTACTTTGACGAATGTAGGACGTGAACTTTGACGATTAAAAAAATATTCGGTCGAATATTTCAAAAATTTTGAAGCTTAACAAATGGTTCCAATTTTTATTTCAATTATTTACAATTCTTTGCATTTTTTTGTTGCTTGCAAAAATACCGTGTCTTTCAAGCTCATAAAATTATTAACATAAACACCTTTTTACACAAATATTTTAACTTTCGCCGTTAACGCGCATATTAAGTGCGATTAAATAAAATGAATTGTTCGGTGACATTGTTAAACTGGTACTAAAATTCATACCTCTGGCACTTATTAAAAATAAAAGTTGCAGGATTCATAAATTTATGAATCTATAAAGCAGTTTAATGCTTCATTTTGTAATTGTCAACGTCTGCAAGTGCGTAAAAAGGTAAGAACTTAATAATTTTCTATTTTTAAAAGAACCAATTGTTTCCACACTGGAAGCAGATTCGTGTGCAAGAAAAATGTTCACTCTATCATCTACTGCCATAATACATTCATTGCAGTAACGAAAAGATTTCATCATTTTCGTACATTCATTTTTCAAGCAATTCGGATGTAATATATTTCGCTCTTTTTCGCGATGTTTCTATATAGCGATAATCCTCCAGCTTACACTCGACCAATAACTTCTTCGGCAGCTGAAAAAATATGTCACTCAAGAATATCATAAAAATTATAAGCAAAGAGCACTACATTATAATTAAATAAATTCCCCCGAGAAAATAATTGTGGTGGAATTCATCAGCGCTAATTAACGCCTACATCTGCACACCAGAACGAAGCGTCCCGGCGCTGGTATTAGTCGCACAACTTCATTCCCTTCGGCTGGGTTCTGCTCCTCTCGCGCCGCGGCATTAAAAGTCAAGCTTAACAATCCATTAACCCCCGCATTATCAATCACTTGTTTCTCTCGATAGCACGTCTGCAATTACGGATCCCCGCGCGTGCATTCTCTCACGCGTTGCGACAAAAGAGTCTGACGGCGGCTGGGGGGAGGGGGGAGCAAACGACGCGTCTGCGCGGCGGCTTAACGAGCGCGTTACAGTCTGCGCCGATGCACTTGTTCTCGCGATCGGTGCATTTCTCTCGCGCCGTGCGCACGACATTGCGCAACGCCGTCGGCAGAGGCGCGTTGCCTCGCTCCTCGCGGCAGTCGCGCGCCCCGTTCGCGGCACGCTTCGCCGCCGTTTTCAACGCGAGTCCGCCGCGAGATGTTTTTCAGAACTTGGCTTTTCATTTTCTCTTGCTAATACCTCGGGTGCGCCGACCCATATTTTCGCGAAAGCACTTGGGAACTTTGAGCTTCGTTTATAATATATTAGAACGGCAGCTTCTGTGAAGTTCAAGTCAAGTTCGCTTTATCTCGACACATTCCACTCGCTCCCGTGTATCTATGTACTAATTTAATACAAAACGGCTTAGGTTTATGAACTACTAGTTATTGCTACATAACCGAGTGCACTTAAAGTATATTAGATGGAAGGAGGTAGAGTTCAGAAAGTTATTAAGAACAATCTATTATTATATTTAAAATAGGTATAATGTTTAGCTATCGTATATATTTAGAGCTCTATTAATGAAAAGTTTCTCAATTCATTTTAGATTTATTATTGGAACAAAAATAAAACACCAAAAGCTTATACCAAAAATAAATTTTAGAAGGTAATTCTGCTTTAATTGAAATTCAATAATAATAATAACTGAAATGGGGAATGATGACCATAATTATTGATTAAAAATTAGCTAATGGACTATAAATCTTTAAAAATTATTTATTATTGAATCTTGTTAAGCTAAAGAAGCGAAAGGAAGACATTAAGGTCATAAATTTAGGGTAAGATACCAGTGCTTACGATAAAATTAAGATGTTTGATAAATTACTTAGTAACCGCACCCAAATTAGCGCAAGAAGCCTGGGGAGAGGACAAGTTGCTTGTTCCCGCTCTGCAATAAAATTGAGAGCAAGTATTTTAATAGATTATGATTATTATCTATTGGACATATTTTAAATCCAATAATGCAGTACGTCGGTTCTAATCGTTTCGAAGGCATTACATAAGAATTGAAATTTCCAAGACATCGCCCGGAATCGCTATACATAAATCTCAATCTCTCAGTGATAGCGGAGCAAAAAGTGCCGAAAAGTGGGCCGACGGAGAGGCAAAGAAAAAAAACGGCGAAACAAAAAGGCCATTACCCCACGTGCCCCCTCTCTCCGATTGAGAACGACAAATGTATCTCGATATTACCAAAGGGAGAGAGGAACTCGCGATTCGCAGTTTGCCTGCGCGCGTCGAAAGCCATGCGTCTTAATTACGCAAACCAGCGGCGAAGGCGTACTTACGTGCCCGGGAGTAAAAGCCGCGCACGCACACCAGAGAGGAATATAATGCGAGGGAGAAAGAGATGAGATCAGTTTTAAATTCACCGGATGTTTCGCTAGACGCCGCCGCCGCCGCCGCGGCTTTTGTTCGATGATGAATGCGGTCTTTGACGATGATTTCTTAACGAACGATGCGGAGGGCCTGATATTATGAAGCCGAAGCCTTCCCCCTCCCCTCCCCCCTCCTTCGAGCGTCTCATGCATATAACGGCCGGAGCGCGCGCGACTCGATATCCGCTCGCGGCGCAGGCAGCCGTTTTTTACGGCGCCGTCCTTCGCGGCCCCGGATCCGTTGCGCAAGGCAGGCCCCGAGTCGCCATTGTTACCGCGCGCGCGGCTCCTCGACACTTTTTTCCGGACTGCGCCCGGCTTTTTTCCTCCCGCCGCTTCCCGCGCCGCCGAGCCGATCCGCGGGGAGCGACTATCGATCGTTCGGATCTTGCGTCTGCACCGGCGCCTTTTCCGCCTCGCCGCAGGATCGATCGACTCAATTAGTAATTAATTGCATCGTTGCGCGCGCTTTCAATATTTCAGAGCTTAAAACCGAACGTTTTTTATTTGATCTTCGATTATTAAATCAGTCCGCAAACATTTATTAATATAAATTATGCATCGAAGCTTCCGCGGCGATTTTAAAGTCCTGTTATTATTATCATCTAAATTAAAAAATTATTATAATAACCTGAAAGGGTCTTCGTACAAAATTTACATATAAGCTTATAAATATAAAAGTCTAAAAGCTTTCAAAATCATATTTAAAAATGAAACATTCCCCGAGCTAGTGATAATTTAGCCGAGCCGACGGTGGGAAGAAAATTCGAAAAATCCCGGGACGAACCCCCGCATTTCGAGTGGACTGTTTGCTCGAGCGCGTATTATAAGCCTCGAGTCCACTCAATGAATTATACCCGCGCAAACGGCGTATCGACATCGGCATTGCGTATACATACACATTACCCCGTAAATGCAAAGCGCGCCGGGATAATTCGTCCGGAGGAGAGCTCCTCGAGTTTTAGCCTCCTGCTCCCCTCGCGGTTACGCAATCGATCCTCGCGCGGCATCGACCCATAAATTATCGCTTGGCGCTTTCGTTCGCACGACCGCGCGCCGAGTCCCGGGGCAGGACAGGAAAAGAGAGAATTAAGTGCCACCTACCGTGGCGTAGTGCCCCCCCAATCAGATTATCCAACCGAGTATAAGGCCGCCAAGGAAGAAGAGAGGCCGAGGCGCTCCACAATCCGCAACGCAGCAGGGGCATCGGCTCCAGATCGCTGCCGCGGCCCGAAAGACTCTTCCTCTCTGTGGGGGGGGGGGGGGGGGGGGGGCGGGGGGGGGGGGGGGGGGGGGGGGGGGGGGGGGGGGGGGGGGGG
>JAWWEM010000054.1:4235915-4261640 GCA_035582935.1 Ormyrus thymus | reverse complement strand
GGAGCAGAGAGGTAGCGGGTTAAAAAGAAATGCTGCTCTCTCCGTGAGTCTGTGAGCGTGTGTGTGAGTGAGGCGTAGGAGAAGGAAAGAAAGGTACAATTAAGGCATGTAAAACGGGCAGAAGGGAAGAGAAGTAAGATAAAGGATAATAGGAAAGGGGCGATTGATAGGTTTATTTTATCGGGGGTCACAATGGACAACTAATTGCAGTTTACCGGAGAGCTTACTTTTAACAAACGGTATTTATAATTTTCTTTTCGGGTGAAAGGATGTTATTAAATTCATGTAATTAGTTCGTTCCTGTTATAATGGTTATAAAAGCTGAATTGGTGTAGCTTTAAGATTTTAAAAATTTAAGACTTTTGATATAGCAATGATAAAAATCTTCAAAGAAATTTAAATTTCATTTTCGTGAAAATGATAAAAATCTTTTTTTTCTGAATTTTCATATAAATTACAGCGCTATATTTTTTCCTGGCTTATAAGAAAAATACAATATTTAAGGTAAAGGATATACTTCTTTTATAATGCTAGAATAGAAGTTCAAAGGGAGGCGGCAGCAGTAAAGAAGGAAACAGAATGGAAGGAGGCAGCGGGAGAAAGTGAATTAGACAAAGGCGAGAAGCAAAGAAAGGCAGGGGCGAAAGAGAGAGAGAGAGAGAGAGAGAGAGAGAGAGGAAAAGATTTGCGGCCGAAAGCGCTGAGAGAGAAAAGTAAACTATCGCAATGCAATTCAGAGCAGCGGCGGCAGCGGCGGCGGATCAATGCCGAGTGTGTGCGCGTGTCCGTATTCGAGACTTTGAGCTTTCCGGCCAACCGTTAAGCCTGAGGTGGAAAAGAGTGAGAAAGAGAGAGAGAGAGAGGGGGGGGCATTTTCGATCCAACTCGAAAGTGGCGGCTAGCAAAAAACTTTTACTCTATTCGCCGGCTTGGCTTTGGGTATATAGCTTTCGCTCGGATGAAAATAAAGCAAGTGTCGGAGGGCAATGAGCGCAGGCGCTTATAAAACACACATTGACGCGGACGAACTATTAAAAAAAAGGCGAGGAAGGGAGGGAGAGAGAAAGGGGGACAAGGATCAAAGGGAAAACCAAAAGCCCAGTAATGACCAGGAGCCCGAAGATCTGGATTTGAAAGCGCTATAAACAGTCAAAGGAGATAAACTATTTCTTTTGAAAATGCGGACAAAATTGCGCAGAAAAGCACGCTAAAGAATTCAGATCCGAGCTTGAATATCCCTGCTTTTTCCCGGCAAGCTATTTCCGCAAGATATTTCTTTAATGTTTCGTCGATTATTTTAATAAAAAGATAATGACGAGCTTCTGAATTAATTTGACTTTAATGCTTTCATTTTAGTCCAACTGTTATCAGTTGGAAATGCGCTTGTATTACAGATTCGTTTAATAAAAAATGTATTCATTGCAGCAAAGTACCACAAAACAAGATTGGAATATTAAAATTCAGTATAAAATTTGACACTAAGTATTTCTCGCTTATAAAGTATCTATAACAGTGAAATTCAAATAGCTTCCTGCTATAAAATATTTCAGTGACATGTACTAAAATTCATTCGAATGAGAATCTTTATGCAGGAACATGTCTTTTTACGACCATTTTTAAGATCAAATATTAACATTAACTCTGTCATCTGCAATTTTGGAAATCTACTATTTTTATTGCATCCACTTATAAAATTCATTGCTGCATCTTTTATGAAGAATGCCTTTACAGATCCTGCGATTCATTTTTATTGCCAACAATGATAGACAAATATTTTTGCACGATTTAAGTTTATTTATTTATTTAACCAGAATAACTGTACATTACATTACTTGTAATATAAAAGTAATCCAGCCGAGGAAAAGGACTATCCTGTGCACTGGTCTGAAAATAAATCTTACAAACTAATTATAAACTTAAAACTAACTATCATTATAATTTATTCATTAACAATATAAAATTTGCCAATTAGAACAGTTATACAATTCTAAATATTATGATATTATTTTTCTTCGTACTTTGTTATTAACGTTTTTTCTTCTTTATATTCTTAACAAACTGGCTATAAATTTGCTTGAATCCATACTTTTATCTTGCTTAGAGCTGATCTTTTTTTTATATATGCAATTGATTGAATACTTTGATGGATTTAATTTTACTACTCTTCTCTTATGGTTTTAGTTATCTTTGGAAGTACTATCAATAATTTGTGCCTTGTTTGACGAGTTGAATTTGTACAAATGTTTTTCAGGTCATTCTATTTGAATTTAACACTTTCTATTGCAATTATTTGTTGTAAATTTAGTGGTTTTCTCTTTGGAAAGGTATTTTTATACATTATTTTTATTAATCTATTTTGCATCATTTGGGGCGAGGAGAGATTATTTTTGTATGCACCTCCCCATGCAATATTGCCATATCGTGTTACACTGTGAAAGAATGCATAATATATTATTCTTAATATATCTGTTTGCATAAACTTCGCCAGTTTATACGATATAAATATTAAATATCTGGTTCTTTTTATGATATAGTTGATTCGTTTATCCCATTTTACGTTGTAATCTATAATTGTTCCTAAATATTTACATTTTTCAACTGTTTCTAATTTCTCATTATTTATAGTTATCAAAATATTTTTGGGAACGCTATCACAGTAGTTTCCAAATGTTATAAATACAGATTTTTTAATATTTAGAGTTTGTTTATTTAATGATAGCCATGTTGATGCTATTTCGCGGTATTTATTCATACTTGCTTCTACTTCTCTCCAAGTTTTGCCAGTAGAGATGACAGCTGTATAATCTGCATGTGACATTATTGTATCCTTTGGTATACTTATTAACAGATCGTTTACATATAATATAAAATAATAATAACGGACCTAATATTGTATTTCCTTACCTTACTTTTTGTTTTCTATTATTAAGGTAATTAAACATTAAATCATAAGCTTTTCCTCTTATGCCACAAGCATAAAGTTTATCAAGTAAAATATCATGATCAATTGTGTCAAACGCTTTTGCTAAGTCTAGGAATGTAATCGCTATTGGCGTACTTTTGTCTAAGTTTTCATAAATCTTGTCTATGATTTAACTAAGTGCATGTTTAGTTCTTTTGCTTTTGATAAATCCAAATTGTTGTGTACTTAATAATTTATTTTTCATGATAAAGTCGTATGATCTTTTATATATGATTTTCTCAAAAATTTTAGCAATATTAGATATTAATGATATTGGTCTGTAATTACTTATTTCATTCTTTTGACCAGATTTATAAATTGCAATTACTTTAGCTATTTTTAGAGCCGCAGGTCATATTGATTTTTCTACATATTTATTAAAGTACTAACAAAACATTTAATTACGTTGAAATTAATGTTAAGAAATAAAAGCCGGATTTCAGAAAATCAGAGTCTAAAGGACGGTCATCTGAAGAACACCATCTTTACAGCCTTGAGAAGTCATTAAGAAGGCAATTCAATTAATGCAAAATTCCAGTGAACTGCAGCCAAAGGATCTTGGACAACAAACTCACTGTCAAGTAATAAATTTTATATTAATGATGGAAATAAAACAGGACAGAAAAAAAGCACCGTGTCTTTTTGTTCACAGGACAAATTAATGAAATGAAAAATTAGATATTACGTCCCGGTCGCGCGCGTCCTGATTAGGTGCGGTTTACTCGGGTACGGGTTTATTTGAATGTCGTTTCACCGCGCGGACGTGGGCAATCGTGGTCCGGCGGAGTCGGTGCGTCGCGCCCTCTTGGCGCTCAGCTTCCAGTTGTCAGCAAGAAACTTGCAAGAAAGTACTTTATAAGAGAAGCATAATGAGAGCTTTACTGGGATTACAAGGAATAGAGAGACTATTTTCCGTTATTTTAAACGATACATGATAACCTTCGAGGATGTACTCGAAGGTTTTTAGACCTGTTATGGATTACCAGTTGAGTGGCGACTTTGACGAGTCGAAAAAAAATGTTACAATAAAAACATAGAAAAAAATGAATATCTGGTTTCGTTACGTAAAAGCAGCAAAAAAACAGTTGTAAGTTTATAGAATTTGTATAAAAATGAAAAATTTGTCATTTTTCACGGCCCAAAATTCCTACATTTGATAGTAATTTTTTTTAAGCCCATAAAATTTTACTATAAAAGGTGATAAAAATTTCCGTCACACGAGTTGAACTTTTCGGACACTACGAGTCTGAGCTTAGTCGTGCGGAGAAAGAAATCGTAAATTTTCCTATATAAATTTCTTGTAGTACGTGAATAATAACGCACAGCAGTAGGGCCTCCCGCATATTTTCCTTCCCCACTCGCTTCTTGCACGTTGCATTCGGCTTTTAAAATTCTAATGCTCGACTTGCGAAAATTTTTTTCTCGACAATGAAAGGAATTATATGAGTCTCTGAAGCCATTGTGCGGACTAACTAAGCAAAGGAACTCGCACTTTTCCAACCTTTTTCCCGTCTTTAAACTTTTTCCTTCCTCTGGCTTTGTTCCGACCCTTTTTCCGTCTCGCTGTTGCGCGCTTTCTGCTTTTTCTGCGAGCGAGAGAGGACGGGGGGAGGGCGGGGGAGCCTCAAAGCTGCCGCGTATCGCCGTTTAATTGCCGCAGTCGACGTCTAGGCGACCCCTTTAGCTATTCGCGCAAGCATTCATTACTCGCGCAAGCCCCGCTCTATATACGTGTCGGGGAGCGCAAAGCTTTGCTAAAAGGGCCTTTACCGCAACGGAAGCGATTCAAACCTTATACTATTTAGCTTCGACCTTTGCCTCCCTCTAGAATTTAATTTAAACTGCCGCGGCTGCGGCTCTTCCTCGGGGGGGTCAAGGAATCTCGGCGATTCGCGCGCTAATTGCTTCAATTATCGCACGAGCGCAGATGCGAGATTCGATGGAAGATTCTGCGTAGGGAAAATAAAAATTGTTTGCGGAGAAAAGCACGTAGGTATGTATGTGCCAGAGCTCGGCGAAAAAGTTACTCGCGATAAACGAACTATGTATGCAAAGCAAAATGCGAAAACTCATTTCGTATACGTCGCCGAAGGTATACAGTCTGTCTAGCGCGTGGTATCTCTCTCTCCCTCTCTCTCTCTCTCTCTCTCTCTCTCTCTCTCTCTTTCTCTCTCTCGGATCCCAAGACGAAAGCGTTCTCGTCTCAGCTATTTCACGATTACACACATCAACCTTTCGATGAAATTCAAAAAAGAGAAAGTGAAAGAAGAGCGCCAAGGCAGGAGAGCGCGGCATCCAGGCTCTTGATGCGCCCGGCGCGCGCAGAGATGGAGGTGCAATAGTTTGTTCCCGGAACGAAGACGTCGACTGCCGCTGCGCAGCCGGGGAGACGCTCCCATTAAAATAAAGCAGTCCGCGCCGAGAGGCGTCCCATAAATCTCGAATGCTCCCCGGTCGCGCGAGTTTGCACGTATACCTATATACACCTTCTTGTAAATAGCGCAGCTGGTTAACGCGTCTTTCGTCAACGTTATATATTCAATCCGACTCCTTTATTCGATCCGAGCATTTATAACGATCGGAAGGTTTTAACGAATGAAAGGGCGCGAGGCGCGATATTGTATCAAATATCTTAGCCGCCTTGGCGGAAATTCCGCGAGAAAAGTCGCTCCCTCCCTCCTGCCCCCCCCCCCCCCCTGTGAAAATGCAAGACGCGTCTGGCCTGTATACGTGATCGGCGCCTCGAGATGTAAGCTCGCGAATCACTCTTTTGTGGACGGAAATTTCTTATGCAGCTCCGTGCGCCCCGCCTTTCTCTCCCTTCGCGCCTTCTTTCGGGCTTTTTGTTCAGCCCCGGCAACTGCCGCCGCTGCTGCTGCTGCTTGGAATGCGCGCGGGCTTTATTCACGCGCGCTGCGAATATTGCGAGGGAGGCATCGACCGTAGCTTTTTTACGCCAAGGAGCTTTTGCTATCGCTGCATGATTTTCTTTTTATTTAGCCTTCTCGAAGTTCGACTGCCGGATTGAAATTGCTCGCCTTTTTCGGCCGCCTTTCGCCTGCAATATTCGCTCTCCGCGTTATCTCTTTTCATTCGTAAAATATTTAACCGCCAAGTGCTTTTTAAGACATTCAATGGTGGATCTGGCAGATTTTTCCGAGGCTTTCGTTAATGTTCGATTGCTTCCCCCAAGCGAGACGGATCTCGGAGAGAATCGCGCGGCAAAAATCCCCTTGAAGCGCACAGAGTCATCGCCGAAGCGAACGGACGAAATCCATCGAGTTTTTATTCTCCGTTAAAAATCTCGTTAACCTTGCTCACCTTGATCCAAGGGCAGAAAGACTCGTACGCCGCGCAAAATCAATTAATCTAACTACTGCTCGTCGCTCGCTCGAGCCAAGTCGTCCTTCGAGCTACCAAAGGAGCGAGAAGATTCTCCGGCCAGCCGAAACAATTGAAAAAAATAAAACGAAAAATGCGAAAGTGGGTCACTAACGCCTCCAGTCCGTAAGGGAACAATATCCGCCGCGCGGCTTTTCGAGGAAGCGAGAGAAGAGAGTATACAGGCCCGCGCTGAGAGCCGCTGTTCAACGGTTGCATAACGGCGTATATATATATATATATATACATATATATTTAGGAGTCACGTATGGGTAATGAGCTGATCTGGCGGGTGCATAGGCGCACTCCTTGAGCCGCTTCTCTCCCGCTACCGGTTTTCGCGCTCTCTGCCTGCATGCATGCACGCGCGAACTATCCACTTTGCCCGCAGGGCCCGTCGGTGCGCGCGCGGCGTTTCAGGGAGCCTTCTCGAGGTCGGCTTTAAAGTAATTAATACCGCGCTTCAACAGTAGTCCCGCTCGTGCTTTAATGCTTTTGTCGAGTACGGCGACTTTAATCATTAAATTACACGCTCGTTTAACCATTTCGTACGGGTCGAAGCAGGGCTTTCGTTTAATGCATACTTTATGCGTACAGGTGAAATCGAACCTTTTTTTTTTTGTTTTTTCTTCTTAAAGGGCGTCCCATAGTGCATTATTAGGTGAGTAATGAAACTTCGACAATGAGGCGATTTTTTTATTTCCTAAAGGGAACACAGAGGGGAACAAGAAGAGGCCTGCCTGGCGCGACGCGTACAAATGTTCCGGCATTCAAATAAGCCGACAGCGATCGCTCGAAAAGTCGTTTCCCTTTTATCTACGTCGCACACCGCGGGAGCCCACCTTTCTCTCTCTCTCTCTCTCTCTCTCTCTCTCTCTCTCTCTCTCTCTCTCTCTCTCTCTCTCTTTCGCTCTTTCGCTTTTCCAGCCAAAATATTTTACGCTTTTCTCTCGTTTCTGTTGGTCCTCCCAGTGATTCCTTTCGAAAAACCCTAATAGACTCTCACTTTCTATTTCTTGCCTCCTCATCCTTTGCTATACTAATGAGTTCATCGATGCGAGTGATAAGTGCGCTTGGAATAAATATCGCGCACCGAGATAAACTCGGCTGGAGAAATTAAGGCTTCACGGCCGAGGCAGTGTCGATAGCTCGTGGAAGTGGTCCTGTGATTGTATTCGAAAGCGATGGAAAACCAAATAATGATCTTAATAAGCTTGCTTTCCCTCTGTGTGTTTGAAAGACTTTGAACTAAATTTATTACTGTAAAAATAGTCGGCAAATAGAATATTGAAAAAACTAGAGCACAATTTGGCGATACCCGTGTGGAAAATTTTTTGGGATCTGATCAGTATCCGTTCCGATTGCCCAATGTCTAATTGGGATCGAATCATGCACGTTGATCATATTCTGGTCAGAAACGTCACGCTTCACCGATAAGAATCAGATTGGATACTTGAATCAGAATCAATTTACGATTCTTACCAGATCCCAATCAGATTCCAATATTGTAAATAATTATGTTTTTTTGTAATTTTTTTTTAAATTCAATTTATTAATGCAGTGCCCAAGTGGGCGGTGATGAACGATGATGAAAGCATGCGAAAGCTCGAAGATAATAAAATGTGACGACAGACTTCCAGAGAATAATAGAATAAAGGCAATAATACGCTCGTGTGGACCGCGCGGTTTATTTCAGACTCGTTCAGACGCAACAAGATTATATCTGTGCAGCATTTTTTCAGAAGGCGAGACCCTTTCTGTTGTACAAAGTGACTCCAGTACTTACGGAGATCTAAATGAGCAATGGAAAAATGAAAATTTTTTTTTCAACAAATTTTTCCCCATTTATGTATTATAGTAGATTTGTCTTTATACGGAAATATATATATTGTACTATTTCATTTAAATTTAAAAGACATCATGTAATAATTAATTAGAAATTAAAACTTTATTAATATATATATATACAGATTCTGAATATACTTTACAATCAAATTGAATTTAGTTTTAAGTACTCTGTAAAAATGAATAAATGAAATCAGTCCATATACACTTATTCATTTTTAGAGAGTAAGTCATTGTCCTGTATTTGAAATATTCATTAGAAACTTAGAAATATTTCATTTCCGCAATGTAATTAAACGCCATTTTCACTTTTCATGCCATCACGTTTTACATACCTATTATGTTTCACATCTTATACCCACCCTTATACGCAGCTTATCAAATTTATTGATTTAAGAACGAGGATGTTAAAAGTGTTCTCTACTGAATAATTTATGAAATCTTAGAGCTGGCATGACATTTGCTGATATGACAATAGAATACGATTGAATGCAGTTCCCACGCAATACATTCATTTTCGTATGCAGTCTTCTAAGCGAAAACCGTTGAACCATTCGATCAAATTCACAAGTTTGTTTCAGCCATATCGACCTATGAAATTACAAAGATATCTGCTTTAAATTACAAAGATTTTAATTTCCCCTTTCTGCCAGATCTGCCGTAGTACAGCCATGGTAGAAATGGAAAACATTTCTTACATAGGAAATAAGTAGCAAAAGAAAAGATTTCGTAGGAAGGAGCTAACCTTTTTAGAATATAATTTCTTAGCATGAAACTTTTTTTTTACATGAACTGAACATTTAATAGAATAAAAGCTTTAACCCATTGTCAAGGTATTAAGTACACCTAAATGTTCTAAAAAAGTAAGGCTATATGCAACCTCGTCATACTCAATGTCACACTAGAAAAGAATTTGACCGATTGTCCGTCTATATAAGAAAAATAAATTATACTAAACTCTATATTTATATTTATTTTAGTTTTATTTAAGTTTAATGTTCTATAATGAAAAATAAAAAAAGATTTATAATTGAAGTTTGGAAATCTGATAATTCTATTCTTAGATATTACAATCAAATTTTTTGGCAATTTAAAATTGGGAATTTTTTCTTATGCAATTACAAGGTAAAACTTGTTGTGTTATGTTAATATTTCATATTACAACAATAACTTTCTTACCTATTTACTAGCCAATCTTAATTAGAAAGAAAATTATCAACCTTGGGAAATCATATGAAAAAAAGCGTTTGATCGCGACCTATCAAATAGCCAGGGGACTTATCTATTAACTATTTTCCTGACCATTTTCAATGCTGGAAATTCTACCAGGGAAGTTTTTAATGCCTTTCATAATTCCTAACATTACTTAAAGGGTAAACAAATATTCGTATAATCAGTTGTTTAGTTCATAAATGTTGAGAGAATCGATATACCTCGTTCTAAATATTTAGGAGATTTCCCTTAGCACACAGATACACATTACTCATAAACTTATTTACTTTACCCGCTGCCCTGCCATAAATTTAAGTTAATGATTTGCTGTCCTCGCATGAATACTATAACTTTTCTCATTAAACTGATTGAAATTGACACTACTGTTTCCTAATAATGTTGATCTTGTATTTCTTTTATTTTCTAATGACAATGACAATGACAATGAGAAGTAGTTAAAAACCACATGAATATTTTGGAGATATAGAATTATTAAAGAAAAGGCACATAACTTATACTCTTGTACCTCTTGTTGATAATATGTGTCATTAAATTTTATTTTTATTCATTTCACGCTATCAAATAATATAATAATATGATCTGTCATATTAATTCACTAAATTTATCAATCGAATGACAAAAGAAAATAATATTTTTTGAACCAGTGAAAACACGCAGTAATGTTTAGTAACATTAAAGTACGTCTTTTATTTTTAAAAATTTTAAAAAGATATAATGGAATACCAGGAATATCAACAATCTACGTTCAATTTTCGTGTAATCCGCGAAATGCACGTCACTATAAATTTAGCGCAATATCGTAAAAGAAATTTGTACAGTTGCACGACTATTCTATGAATTTCTATGCACCAGATCGGTGGATTTTTCGAGACTACAAACCGGGAAATTTTTTTCTCGACCTCTGCATAAAAAACCCGTTACCATCCAAATTGTTGCCGAAAAAGCATTCCTCGCTTAAACGAAAAAAGGAAAAAATATTTGACTGCAATTTTTACCAATAATATATAATATAAAGCTTATTTATTTCATCGCTGTAAGAGACTTTGCATACCTACACGATAAGCAAATAATTTAACACAGATGACTCAAAATACAAATATACATCTTTATTTCTTTTTAAAAAATTAACTTTAAATGATTGTATTATTCGTACTATTCTAAGATATATAAATTATTATTTTCATATTTATAAGCACAGTTTTAAGATTACAAATTTTTTAATAAAAGGAACGTTTTAAATATTATTTTTATGCTGTATAATGAAAAAATATTTTGAATTTTTTTTCAAAATGAATTGATGAAAATTGTTTTATATGTATAATAGTATGCAAAATGAGGGTTCTCCAAACGGATCAGTTTATGGGATAGTATTTTTCTCAAAAACACTAAAACTTGCATGACTTTTCTTGAGGGCTAAGTGAAACGAATCTCGATTAAATTCCAGCCCATAAATTGAACTTCTCAAATTTGCAGTTCATTTACGAGGGAAGGTTTTAACTACATACCTTATTCTTACACAGTTAGTTTGTTCGGGAAGTCGATTAAAGTCGAACGAACATTTGAATCTTGATACCTAACCACGCGAAAAAGAATTTAATTAATTAAAGTAATATTTGAAGTAATAAATCATTACATTTGCTCTTCGTTTTCTGAGAGACTTTTCGTTTGAAACCCGAAATTCACGCATAATTAACGCTCAAAGAACGTTTTTCTAAAAATCAATCGAACGAAAGGTCGCTCCAAAGGTTTCCCTTCCTAAGCTGTTACACGTTTTCGAAGAGAAGAAGATTAAAAGGAAAAATAGAAAGTCACAAAGACAAATCGACTTTTCCAAACATTTATCTAATGAACTGCTACCTGTCGCCTTTTCGAATCGAAACGTACGCAAAGACTTGAAGTACTGATGGTTGTGCTCTCACGCATCTGTGAATATGCTATTATTTTGGTGCCTTTTCACAAAAAAAAAGCAAAAGAGAACAATTAAATGTTATTAATTAAGGTTGCTCCGGCGTTGCTAGCCGTATCATGAAGGAGCCCTGTGAGGGGCACTGAATAATATGTTAAAAAAATTATGTAGATAGGTTAACAATGCTTGAGTTCATTGTCAAGTATTTTTAATTAAGAAAACCCGAATGTGACTAAGACATTAAAAAAAAATTATTAAAAATATTAGTCTCCCTAAATTGCGCCGTCCGTGAGTGCAAAAATTTGACCCATAGTGACTCGTGAGGTAGAATAATTGATGGATTTTTTTGGTTAAAGTTAATCGACGTAATACTCGGTCGTGACCTTTAGGCAAATTTTTTTTTTCCATATTATAAATTAAGTTTTCTTTTATATTTCATTGGTAACTATTATTTGTTTTTTTTTTTTTTTTTTAATTCGAATCTACAAGTAACGAACTATAACTTTGTACGTTTTTCTTACGAATGTTATCGGTTTTCGAGATGGTATAAGAATTATAAATACCTCAATTATGGTTCACCCATTCCCTAGTAGACATCACATGCTTTGAGGTTAAATTTTAGCATTTATTGTCCCATTAAAGAGCATTTTTGCCATTTTTTAAAAAATGATTTAAAAATGTATTTAATTTCCACCAGGGTTAGAGCTACTGTAAAAGTTAATATTTTTGAAAAGTAAAATCCCTTCAGGGTTTAAGTTTGATATCGAAAAAATTCTTTAATTTTGAACTTTTTCAACGTATTTTTTATTTTTTTTTTTTTCTTCTGATCGACTTGCTAATTCGCCGGAGCCACCTTTTAATACATAATTATTGTTAATGTGCCACGAAATTATTCATGAAAGCCATAGCGTATGAATAGTTTAATTCTGGTTATATTACCGAGTACACGAATATGGAGCATAATTACGAGAGCACAAATATTGCTTTTAAAATAATAATAATCCGTCGGATTAACTCCCGCAAAGAGGAAGGCTGAAAACAGAAAAACAAGCGCACCTGCAATCGCGAAAAAAGATTTGATCCCCGATTGAATCATCAGCTCGTTACGTCAGAAGGTCCAGGCTCGAAGAAATGACGGAGGAGATTTCGATCGCTTCGGGCCAACCAGCTGCGTTCGGGCCGATTGATTCCCGAAATTGTTCGTGTACCTGCACACGCATCGCACCGCCGCTCGCGCCTGGCGTTAGATTTTCCGTCTGTGCAACGGAGGGGAAGAGATTATCCTAGCAACGGAGCGGGAAGTAAAAGTTTTGCTCTCAGACGCTCGCGCGCGCGCGCGCAAGAGAGAGAGAGACTTGCGAAAAGTTTCGGATTCGATACTCATGCGATTAGAGAGTATAAAGTTTACTTCTCGCATCTGGGTCGCGTTCGCGAGCCTCTCTGCATCATCCTTCGCGTTGCTCTTTCTGCCTGTGTCTCTCTTACGCAATGGCTTTAACGAGAAAAAGAAGTAGAGGGATGACAGCGTTTTCCGTTATTGGCTTCTGCTCCGTCTGTCAAGCCGTTTCGTGAAATTTTCTTTATTTGCTCCCGTCGTCGTGACGGTCTGGCCTTGTTTCCTTTCTTTAAATGTTTAAACGTTTATTTTTAAAACGAAACCGAGTTCCTTCCAAAACGAATTTCATTTCGCGAAACAGTTTTCGATACTTTCCCTCGAAGTTGACGGTATTGACGAGGACTCGATTAAAAACGATCTGCTTTTAGCATTAGATCATCTTCAATAGTGAATTGAATTCATTGAACTAATTTTAAGTCCTTCGAAGAAGAACCTCTCACAAACTTCTTAAAGCTGATCTCCGAAGACTTTCCTTTAAGAGCAGTGACGAAATAATAGCCTTCCACACTGTTTTATGTAATGTAAAATTATCACATCGATATACATATTAAAATGTTTAAAGCTTTCATCTACATTTGTAAAGTATCCTGAAAAATTTTTTAGACTTCAGATATTATAGATTGAATGATTTTATTTCTAATAAGCTATTTATTTTGTATGTTGTATATTTTTACTAATCTACGCCGTTCAATTGCCGCGACGCTAAGCTTTAGACCCATTAAATTTAAAATAAAATTAAATAAATAAATTAAGTATTAAAAGGAAGTTAAAGTGACTGTAAAGCTTGCTTTTATTCAACGTCAGTCAGGTACAGTTAAAATCTGCTTATGGAGCATTAATAGGTACTAATTTTTCATTCTCAAGAAACGAATAATAATCCACTGTTAATAAATCGGATTATATCATTGAAAACATTTTATAGACTATAATTTCATGCACTTAATCTCGACCACCTCACTTGCATGTGAGGGACTTAATTAACGAGTAGCTCTGAAGTATTCACCGTTGTCGGGTAATACTCTTATCCGTCTTAATAATAATTAATTACAGGCTGCTCGCGTTTACGCCAGGAGTAAAACCCTTGAAACAAAGGGCTCGTATGTAAAAGGAATAGGATTATTACAATACCAGGGCGCATTCGATGCGTTAAAGAAGAAAACTTTCACGTCTCCTCGGTACGAGGCGCTTTTAACATTTATTGCACAACCGAAAGTTTAAGTGAAAACTGCAAATATTGTCGATTAAAATTAACCTTCTTCCAGGCTAGATCGCTTACACGACGCTTTAAAAGCTTGTACAATATTATATCGCGGCTGGCTAAACGACGCCGATACTACTTATGCAGCGACACATATTGCAGGCCTTATTTTTTCGATTCTTAACTATGTGATGCCTACATATTAGGTCGCGTAACCAGCCGAGTTTCTAAGCTGCACTCCATCGAGAGTACGCCATTTACAAGTTCTCTTTTGCACAATCGATGCTCACCCTCTTGTGGCCGCGTCGACTTAATTAATTGGAAAAAAAAAAAACTTTACCCGAGCAGAGAGGAAGTTAATTTAAACTTTTTCATCGCGCATTCTATTTGAAGGAACTCTGCCGCTTATGTATGGGAGTTGTCATTTTTGTTTTTCAGTTGCGTGAACAAAGCCCTTTATTTGTATTGTAATGCCATTGTAACGTGGATTTTTATTTGAAATAAATTATTAGGTTACTTTCTAATGGTGGTTTTAATCGGGAAAAATCTACATATTATATTATAAGCGCAAATTTCTCGTAATGTTTTACACTGGCATCCTTTTATCGACGAAAAACGTTCCTTTTGCACCTCAAATGCTTTTAAAAGGATATCCCGAAACCCCGCGCATCATTTCCACAGTACTGTAAAGATAGATTCCTTTATATGGAAAGTGCAGAATGCAGGATTTGTATGAAAGGCACGTGTTAGCACAGTACAACGTCGTAAAGAATTCTTTTGAAAGCAGAAGCCGGTAGTTTTCGAGCAGCGGGGGATGTTGAAAATGCAGACAACAATATTCTATCTCAATCGGCAAAAAGTGTATTTCAGAGCGCATCTTCGCCGCAGCGAAAAATCGATCGTGCATATAAATTTCTTTAAAATTATCAGCGCCAAAGAGGGGATTTCGTCAGGGGGGGGAGGGGGCTTTCGAAATCCCTCGGAGTCGCGAGCGAGCCAGAAGTTGAGAAAACAATTAAGAAGCAAAAATATTGGCGTAGGGCGAATTTAGAAATTTTCCGCGCAGCGTGCTCGTTGCAAAACCGGAGTCACCGAAGGAACGCATTTGGCTCGATCGAAGGATGCGCATTGTGCCGTCCGTCCAGCAAACTAGCGCGAACAGTGTATTTAACGTAGGAGCTGGAAAAAGAAGAAGAAGAAGAAGAAGAAGCAGCAGCAGCAGCAGCAACAGCAGCAGCTGCTGCCGCCGCCGCCGCTGCTGTTGTGTAACATCGCGCTACCGCGGAGAGAGAAAGAGACAGCTGTTGAGATCGATGTTGGGCCGCTAAATTAGATCAGCTGCGGGTTGCTCAAGCCAACGGGCCCCCGCAACACTCTGCGCTCTCGCACACGCGAAATCGAGACGTGGCAAAAGTACTGGAAGCTACCGACGCTGCTCTTATTCCACGATCCGGAGGAGCGACGGCTCCGCTGCTGTTCTTCGGCGCGGGCGTTTAAAACTTTCGCTTTAAAAATTACTCGTTTGGCTCAAAGCTCCAAATAACCGAACACCGCCCTCTAACGGCATGAGCGAAAAAAACGTCTCGGTCGAGGTTGAAAGCAGAGCTACAAGTGCGAATATCCGATTTATCAAACGCCAGCGGGTGGTTCTTTCATTCTATTCACGAGTCGATCAGTTGAATTTTCAACCGTTTTTTTTTTCTTTTTTTTTTCTTTTTTTTTTGTCGCTCTTGTAACTCGAGTGGCAGGGAGCGAGGTGTGCGCGTGGGCGACTACCCTCGCCAATCTCTCCGGGCAGATCGCGAGCGACTTGCGCAACGAGAATATCAATAAAGATCGCGTCAACGCGACGGAGAGCGCGAAACTGCACAAAGAGACGCGGGAGGTAAGGAGGGAGGGAGAAATCAACGAGGGGGTCCTTTCCACATCGCCCTCGGGAAATTAAGCTATACATCGCGCGCGCGCGGATGGATGTAGGATGCGCCGTTTCGAGTCGCGCGCTAAAAGTGCCAGTTGTTTATGACTTACACGAACCATCGAAATTGTTCGAACTTATAATTTAAGCGTTTTTCCATTGAGAAACAAGAGCTGGGAAATTTATCATTCTCGATTATTCAGATATTCTGCGGGACTTTTGTCTCGGCGCGCTATCGCTCTGTCGAATCGCGATGATTTTAACAGTGCGGGAGATCCATTTTCCATCCAGGCGACGCACAATAGAGAAAAACATTCCCGGACCGCGCAATCACTCGCCAAGCTGTTTACGCTAAATAGGGCCGATTTTGAAAGCGGCAAATCACAATGGCGATACATCGGCGATACACGCGTATCGAAAGAGAATACCAGGCAGCCTCGGAGAGGGAAGAATCTTTTATATACGTGCACGAGATGCCTCGAGCCAAAGGGACCGTTTCCGAGTGGCCGCGCGAAATCGTGTATGCGCTCGAGGCTAATGCAACGCCGCGCCGAGGCATCGCTCGCCCACAGACAAAGCAGATGCACGTACGTGCGAGCGCGTACGGGCACGTGTGGGTGCGCGCGAAGACAGGCGCAAATTTGCATAAACCATTTTCGATGGCATCGCGGCGATAGCTATATTAAATCCGGAATGACGTAAAGCAATAAAATACACGTGTTAGGAAATTCATCTAACGCGCGCGCGCGCCGCAGCCAGTAAAAGCAAGAGGCAAAAGGCAAAAGCAGAGTAAAAAGACGTCAAAAGCCGCTTGACATGCCTAATGAAAGTGTACTTACAATAAGCCGCGTGGCGAAATATCCCTTCTCCTCCGCCGCCCGATCGCGGCACGTACACACACGCCTGCAGATCTCGAGCGTCCCACATTGCGCGCGCTGCATATCCTGAGCGGCAGCCGCGCGGCGGCTCCTGTTCCACTGATTGCACCAATCCGAGACCGGCGCGAGAGAGGCGCATCTTTGCCTCTCGCGCATCATGTGAGAAAATATATACGGTGGGCTTTTCATCCGTCGTTCTCAGGCCGTATTTGCTCGCTTTATACGCGCTTGCGCCTGCCACGGCTATATAATGCCATAACATTTTCGTGACCGATCTCCCTGAGTGCCGGCCAACCTTTTGCGCAATCCACCCCCTCCCCCCTCCGCCGCGGCCTCGAGCTCTTCTCGACGCTTTTCGGGAATCGATATTTATATCGACGAGGTATTTTTCAGTATGCAGCCGTTACTGGCACTTTCGACCGAGAGGCACTGTATTCTTTTGCCATCTCTCGAGAAAAATTCCGCAATCTCGGGCGCGGGAAACGTGCGGTGCGCGTCGAGCCGGCTCAAGGAATAAGGAAGCAGCGAAGAGAGCATTTAGCTCGGGTAAGCTCATATTGTCAAACGGCACTTCGGCGGCTCCATGCGCGCGCGCTCTCCAAGATCTCGAGCGAGGCAAAGAGAGAACGGGAGTGCACGTCACTCTCCAGCCGAGGAGGAAGGGCCCCGCTCGCGATCCTCGAGGAGCCGCGGCGAAGAGGATCCGCCAGAAGAGAAGGGGAAGAGAGCCGTGTGCCGCCTGTCTCGGTTCTCACGAGTAATCATGCATTTATCATAATCGCGGCGCGAAGGCGCGGGACGTTACATATCGCATTACCCCTCTTCGCGCGTCCTCCTCCAGTCCGCCGCAGATTTCCGCGTTCGCAAATTGCACGCCGGCCTCTCTCTCACTCTCGCGGAGCCGTTTAATAATTCACCTCGCGCGCTCCGCGGCTGATTTCGCGATCGCGCTCGTCGATATCAATCAGCTCGATGGGCTAATTTAATGGCGAGCGGGCCTTTGTTTTTTCGGCCTTTCTTCCTTTCGTTTCTTCGACAGTTCCGAGAGTTTTTGAGTGGCGGCGACGCTCGACGGCCTCTGCCTGACCTCCGCGAGCTGCTTTCCTTCGCGTTAAAAGCAGCCCCGCGAGGCGGTGCGAAAACACTTTGCAAAAGAGCCGATGAAAGGCATTTTTAAGGAGCGAAATCCTTGACGAAATAAAACGTAAGAGTCCTTTCATTAGGAATAAAAAAGCAGGGATCAAGATTGCTTTTGCGAGGCAGCAATTTGCATGAATTTCGCCAGTTTTCCTATTAATTTCATCACACACGCCATTGAGTAAAAGCTTAAAATGCTCTTAGCAAAACGTAAGGGAGAGGGAGGGAGGGGGTACGTGTTTGTCGTCCTAGATTTTGCAGTTGCCCTTTCATTTAACTTTGTTATGGCGCGAGCGGTCTGAGAGGGAGAGAGAGAGCGTGCTTGCGCATGTGTGCCAGACGAAAGAGCAAATCGAAATAGAGAGGGTATGGGAATCCTTTATCGGTGGGATGCTTACAAGCAGACCGGCGAAACCGAGAGATCTCCCTCACTCTCTCTTTCTTCCTCCACATCCTATCGTATTCGGCGCGGGAGAGAAGCCCCACTCCCCCTCTCGGCTCTGTTCGACGCGTGCGCACACAGGCGGCGCGGGCACACGTACGCCACACGTACGGGACACGCGCACGTAAGCCGGCCCGGAGAGCCGGCGATAGATTCACCGTCATGACACAGTTATAACGATCTTCGCTGTAAATCTTCGCCAGAGTTGCACCAAATCCATGATCTAACGCTGTGGACAGAGTCGAGGAGTATATAAAGTCGATTACGGCCTCGGGTTTGTCATTCTCGTTTAGCTCCGCTTGCACGGTGGTGCTTAGAAAGGGACGGTGTTTGAGAGCACCGCTGAGTCAAAGGGGAATCCCCTGCGGGACTACCCTCCCTACCATTGTCCAGCAGCTGGACAGAAAGCCGTTGCGTGCTCGTCTATTAGTAATTCATTAGGTGATCATGGAGAAGGTAAAGTCCCTTCGGTAAAGCTACTCTCTTGCTGCGATACAATTTCATCGAGTCGTTTAAAGTCATTTAAAGCCTTTAATCTTTTATCGAATAAAATTCAATTCTACAAATTTCATTTAATTATTAAAGAATCATTAAATATATTTACACGAAGAATAAAATTTTATCAAAAGTACTTTTGAAAATTTTGCAGGTAATATGCTTAATGGTCGTGCTAGCGCTATGTTCGGCACGTCCAGAGCCACCAGTAAACTCGTACCTCCCTCCAGGACAAGGCGGCGGACAAGGTGGAGGTGGCTTCGGCGGACGACCAGGTGGTGGAAGTCCCTCTGATCAATATGGTCCACCGAATTTCCAAGGTGGTGGCAATGGCGCTGGTCAATCAGCTGGCGGCAGCTTTGGCGGCGGTCAGTCGTCTGGCGGCGGTTTCGGCGGTGGTGGCACTGGTGGGGGTGGCTTCGGCGGAGCCCCCTCGAGCAGCTACGGGCCGCCTGGTTTTGGCGGCGGTGGTTCTGGTGGCGCTGGAAGACCGCAAGATTCTTACGGACCACCGTCCAGCGGCAACGGTTTTGGAGGAAGCCCCGGAGGCTCAGGTGGAGCTGGTTCCAATGGATTTGGTGGAGGAAGACCAGGTGGCAGGCCATCGGATTCCTATGGACCCCCTTCAGGCGGAAGTGGATTTGGTGGCGGAAGACCAGGTGGACCCCAAGATTCTTATGCTCCTCCATCGAGTGGCAATGGATTCGGCGGTGGCAGCGGAGGTCAAGGAAGACCCTCTGATTCGTATGGGCCACCTAATGGTGGTAGTTCTGGATTCGGTGGAGGAAGCGGTGGTCGCCCATCCAACGGATTTGGTGGAGGGAATGCCGGCAGACCCTCCGACTCTTATGGTCCTCCAACTCCCGGAGGAGGTGGATTTAGTGGTGGTGGTGGACCAGGATTCGGCGGCGGTTCTTCTGGCGGTTCTCCTGGTGGTTCTTCTGGAGGGCAAAATGGTGGTAGACCCTCAGATTCCTACGGCCCACCATCTGGTGGTAACGGCTTCGGCGGTGGAAATGGTGGAAATGGATTTGGAGGTGGAAATGGGCGACCATCAAGTAGTTACGGTCCTCCTTCTGGCGGTTCTCAAGGTGGCAATGGATTTGGAGGAGGATCAAATGGTAGACCATCAAGCAGCTATGGTCCACCATCAGGTAGCAATGGTGCTGGCTTCGGCGGTGGAAGCTCAAACAACGGAAGGCCTGGCGGTTTCGGTGGCAATGGCGGTAGTCCATCAAGCAGCTATGGTCCACCTTCGAGTGGAGGTGGATTTGGAGCTGGTGGATCTCAAAATGGAAGGCCATCCAGCAGTTATGGCCCACCATCCGGAGGAAACGGTGGAGCAAGAGGAAATGGTGGTCAAGGTGGTAATGGAGGCCAAGGTGGCAACGGGGGAAGACCATCAAGTTCCTACGGACCACCATCAAGCGGCAATGGATTTGGTAACGGCGGAGGTTCAAATGGCTATCCTCAGGGTGGTCCTGGAAATGGATTTGGTCAAGGAAATGGAGGTAATGGAGGCAGACCATCAAGTAGTTATGGCGCCCCAGGAGGAGGCAACAATGGATATAGTAGTGGTGGTCCGTCGAACAATTTCGGTGCATCTGGCGGACCCGGTGGTAATAGTGGTTTTGGTGGACAAGTTCAAGATAGTTATGGACCACCGCCTTCAGGAGCAGTGAACGGCAATGGCAATGGTTACTCTTCTGGTGGACCTGGTGGAAATGGACTAGACGAAGGAAACGACGTAAGAATATTTATAATATACTATATATAATATTTTATTTGCAATCAGTTCTATATGAATATTTATTTAAATAATAGATTTATCAAACTTTTTTTATTCGTATTAAACTGAAAATTTAAGTAAATGAATAATTCACTTTTTAGGAGCCAGCCAAATACGAATTTTCTTATGAAGTAAAAGACGACCAATCAGGTAGTAATTTCGGACATACAGAAATGCGTGATGGTGATCGTGCACAGGGCGAATTTAATGTTCTTTTGCCAGATGGCCGAAAACAAATCGTAGAATATGAAGCGGATCAAGAAGGATTTAAACCTCAAATCCGATACGAGGGCGAAGCAAATACGGGTGGAGCAGGAGGTGCAGGTGGCGAAGGTTACCCATCTGGAGGTGGTGGTGGTAGCGGCGGTTTTGGAGGTGGCGGCAGCGGAGGCGGATATCCTTCTGGTGGTCCCTCGGGAGGACAATTTGGCGGCCAAAACGATAATGGCTATCCTTCTGGTCCCCAATCAGGTTCTGGTTTCGGCGGCGGAAATAAAAACGGAAATCAAAATGGATATCCTTCCGGGGGTCCAGGAAGTGGAGGGAATGGCGGATTTGGCAACAATAGTAATAATTTTGGAGGCAATAATGGTACAATACAAATTAAATGGTAAAAATTTACTTAAATTTCAATAATATTAACAAAAAGTATCTGTAATAGGCTATCCTTCCGGCGGTCCCAATGGTGGGTTCAATGGTAACGGACGTAATTCAGGAGGAAGCGGCGGATATCCTTCTGGTAGCGGCGGCGATGCAGCAGCTAATGGTGGATATCAGTATTGATTGCTTACATCACTATGAGCGTGTATTATCTATATTTAGACTTTCCATGCATTGTATAATGTATATTCCGCACGTTTTTTGTTGTAAAATGACAAAAAGTGCTAGTACCAGTATTAATTATAAGAAATATTGTAACTCTATTATAAAAGTCTATTGTAACACTTTTTATAATGTTGCGTTGCAAAGCACACGTCCAACACTTTTTATTTGTTTATTTTATTTATTTATAAAAAATAACACTCTATCAAAAATGTTTGTAGTCTCCGTAGCGCAAAACAATACCGCATTAGTAATAAATTGTGCGGTCAACCTTAAGAGTGTTTATTTTTTTAATTTATTGAACACCGAAATCCTTAGTTACGCTCGAAGCTTCGAACTAATTGATTTAATTTATTATATACTTACCCTGGCCCTTTGGAAATTCTGCGTACTTATCTGTACCTGGCCTTCCACTGACAGATCGTTCAATTAATCATCAGGCCAATTGTTCTTGTACTCTCTGTCAATGCTCTATCAATGCAGCTTCCTTTATGAAGGTATGTATAGCACTCGTCCCTAATCGGTGAATTAGATGATCGTATAGAAAGGCTCCCCAAGTCTGAGGAATTTATATCACTATAAGAGGAAGATGGCTCAGGAAAGTGCATTATGGCGTAATCTGTTGCATGTATAAAATCAGGCACTACATCACCGTCCCACGTATAGATTGCGCAACTTTTTAAAGCGAAAGGATATTTCCAAAACTTACCTGCATTAAAACTATTGCGCTTTCAAAGAGCTTGCTTAATTAATGTTTTAATTATAAAACATTGATTTTTCAATTTTCGAAGAATAGTTCACACTTTTTATATAATTGTTTAAAATAATAAATGACTGGTTGGAGCTTCTGAAAATGTATCGAAGACTTCTCCGTCGACAGACTGGAATGAAAAAACTACACTAATTCAACTGTCGTGCGATCGCGAAGCAGCCGTTAAGAGAGTACCGCAGAACAGGAAATCGACGCGTGCAGACTTGCCAGACAAGCGTCTGGTCTGGCGTCATCGTCGCTGTCAGAAATCTGCGGTTTGCTTTTTAAATGTAATCGCGGTGCTATACTTGTATTATAAACGACAAATTACTGTATTTTTGCCTCTATTTCAACTCATCGCTTGCAGTCCGGAGACGTAGTATATAAAACGCTGGATGGCTTCTTTGGGATCTTAGTTGATTTTTGAGTCCCCTCAGCTTGCGACCTCATCTTTACACTAATGATTCTGCAGGTAATTTTTTAAGAGCACAATAGCTTATGTTTAATTAAAACTATTTTGTTTATTTACCAATCTGGATCAACTGTGCGAATCGTTTATTCTTGACTTAAAATTAAATAAAATCAAATTTCAAATTATTTACAATAACTTTCAAAGTAAACTGTTTAAAATTATATTTTGTATTGTCAAATTATCAACTTGTAAGTATAAAAGAATGTTCTTATAAGCTATACTGATATTTCTTTTAAAAATTCACAATCTAATTTTATAATCTTTTATATAATTAAGAAAATCGGTCATTAATAAATAACTTAAATATAGCATTAACTAGAATTAACTGTATTGCAACGATTTCCAGCATTATTATTCATGTATTTACACTTGTTACAGAGTAAGACTATTTTTTTTAGTAATTAGCCAAATAATTCTAGTAAATTAACTGCCACGTTTTATTGCACTGAATGGGATTTACTTTGTGCAAGGAATTCAAAGCTTTAGTCACGATTGGATCGACATTCAAGAGCTGGGCATCAAAGGCTGCCCTCCCGCACACTCCAAGTGACCTAAGTTCATGCATGATTTTCTGTTCAGGTACTGTTGTTGATGACAATGCTTGTCGGAATCCGGAGTGAACCTCAAGGACCCGGGTATCTCCCGCCGAGCGGCGGTTCAAGACCGCACTCCGGCCATCCGGACGAATGGGCAGGGGTATGTCGTGTCTACTACATTCTCGGATTAATTAACGAAGCCCTCTAGTCGTTGAAATGAAAAACGTTCGGGAACGCTAATAGAGTTTCACAAGACAAAAGCTGCAATCGCAAAGACTCATTTTCAGAACGAAAAAATTGATAAAAATATAACGTCTTCGAATCTGATTTATTTATTTACTTATTCTGTTACTCCGCAAAGAAAAAGAATTCCGCTCGAGAATAAAATGACCCCTTCCACGTTAATAAGCAAAGTTTTTCCCGCTCACGTTCAGGATCCAGTGAACTACGAGTTCTCGTACGAGGTGCAGGACGCGGCGGCCGGCCTGGACTTCGGCCACCGCGAGATGCGCAAGGACGACGAGGCGACCGGAAATTATCACGTTCTGCTCCCCGACGGCAGAACGCAGTTCGTGGACTACGTGGCCGACGGCGGCGGCTACAGACCCATAATCCGATACGAGGGAACGGCCTCCTATCCGGCTCCGGGGCCCTCCGGAGAGGGCTACAAGTACAAGAAGAAATAATTTCTCTCGCCAGCCGCACTTGTCGCATTACTCTCGCTTTTACTTTACTGTCCTATTGATAATTGATGACATCGAGCGCATCGGCCTCGTTATTGCTTCAGTGGTTTGTGTAACGCGTGGAATTCTCATGCTCGCGGCGGCGGTGCGCTCCTTTCGACGTTATTTTTGGAACTCGTCGAGACTAATTGAAATCCTGTCGCTGTGATTCATCCTCGCAGTCGCAGGTACAATTTCGGTTTAGCCGATGTATAAATTACAATGTTTTCTCTTCTGCGCCGCGAAAGAAATGAAAATATAATGAACAGGTGCAACGACCTTACTCGCGCTGAAAATCGCGCGCCGCAATATGTACGCCGTCTCCGTTGGACTTTTATTTATTATATCGATTGTTGTTCCCGATCACCGCTGTACACCGAAATGAAGTATCGCTTGCGTTACAATGTTGAAATACGACCTTTTTACTGTAAATAATAATTAAAAAACATGAGAGAGAAAAATCAGAGTTTTGAAAGAGTTGTAAGATATTGCATCATTATGTCCTTTGTGCAAACAACCGCGAAATGCACACCCCTCCCGCTTCATTTATCGCCCAAGACAATCAATTATCGACTCGGCGCATAAAGCATCGAAAGTGAGCATTAAAAAGCGCCGAAAGTGTCGGCGAACAATTTATAACACCCAATAACGAACAGCCTCCTCCCATCATTCGCGTATCTTTCTCTTCGGTCTCTTCCTTTTTTTATTAATTAACTTGAATTTAAGGACCTCTCTTGCGCCATTCGATACCTTATTGACCTTCAGTAAGAGAACACACACTTAGCTAGTAAATTTATGACTCCACTGAATTTGCAAATACGTACTTATAGCGAATTTCGACGCAACGATCCCGCAATTTAAAAAGTCAGACATAACCTTTTTAGTTGCATATGATAAAGTTTCATAAAACGTAGATCAATCATATAGACCAATAAAAAAGCTTTAATCGCGGGTCACGCGACGGGTGAGTTAGAAGCCCGGTAAGTATGATACGGTTTTTGGCGCACTGATTGCATGTCCAGTGCGCATGAAGTATATAATATGACCCGCTTTGCGTTAAGCATCGCGTGTCATTCGTTGTTAGAGTGGGAACAAGAGGAAAAAGCACGACAACGACGACAGCTGGTTATAACCACCAACGTGGAGTATTCTGCGCCGTGCAGTTTCCATAATATCTAGACGAATGTACTCGAAAGTTTATCGGCACACTCAAATGATTATTGTCAGAAATAATTAAAAATAGGATACGTCCCTTTTTAAAAGTAATTCAATATTTCAAGCTTTCGGATACTTCTAATGATGAAAAACAAAAATTTTGTGCTTTTTCAAAAATGAAATATAGAATTTTCTACACAGAGTTTCTATTATTGTTCAATGTTCTTTGATTACAATGTTTTCAATGTTTATATTTAAAATGCCTTGACATTCGCAAAAATTGTTTAAAAACGGTTTATTTTAAAAATGATACAATCAAACAAAAGTTATAAAAATTTATTAGAACATGCAGATCCGTCGAAAGATACGTAAAAACTTGGAATTTCATACAAATATTCGAATATTTTGGTATCAGCCGAAATGGAAATCCCTGTATACATATGTATGAGATGCACTGCAGCCAGTTCATGCTTCTTGTCTCGAGCAGCTCACGAAGAACTGCCGTCCTGGGAAAAGAGCCGAACTTATAAAGGGAAAAGCGTGTGTGCATGTGCGTGTTCTCTTCAGACCGCAAAACGTGCACTCGGGAAATGTGACGAAAATCAAATGCTAACTCCCACAGGCCCATTTCGATTTTCGAAATTGTACTCAGACTGATGAATTTTATTGCATATTCAATAGCGTTTACAA
>JAWWEM010000054.1:4175174-4235815 GCA_035582935.1 Ormyrus thymus | reverse complement strand
TAACTGATTTTCATAAAAATTAAATTTTTACAAGCATTAATATTTATAATATTTGAGTGCCAAATTTAGCCGCAGTGCCCGTTCTGCCCGACTCTCCCCTACATGAAATGTTCGAATTATATATTTAAAAAAAAAATTTAATTAAATTCATTATTTGTAAAACAAAAAAATTTAATACGAATTACTCGCGATAAATAATTTCTTTAAAAAATTGAGTAAATTAGAAACAGAATTTAGAATCCCGCTGCAGGAAAACGCAGTGCTGAAAAAAAAAAGAGTAAGCTGCTCTCGAAGAAAGCTGCAGGAATAAGCGAGGCACGTCTCATAATTGAGTCGACACGTCTTTGGCGAGTCGCGAGCTCCTTTAACGTCGACGGGTGAGAATCCTTTATACGCTCATTATTCCCTCGCGAGATTCGCGCGCGGAAATCCAAAAAGTTTCTCTGTAGCGGCCAGGCTGCTCTTCTATAACGCGGCAAAGCCTCGACGTGAACATTCGAATCACGTAGGGCGCGAGCCCAAGAGTCTGTTTAATTCCCAGAACAGACGGAATAAAGTCTGAAATCTCAATCAGAGAGAGAGAGAGGGGGGGGGGAGAACCGGCCCTTCGGCATTAACTCTCGGCACGCGACAACTGTGTGAGCGTGAATGCGAATCACACCTCCGGCGAAAGCTTCCATCCTATTTCCTTTTTAACGTTTTCTGCGGCGCTTTGGATTTTCTTTCTGGACCACTTCCTTATTTTGGCCACATCCGACTGAGCATTGGGTTGAGTTGAGATTTTTTTTTCCACTGATCTAACAATTTATAAAATCCGCTAAATACAACTCATACATTATGAGTGAGTACTAATAATTTATGGAGAAATATAACTATGTATATTTATAAAATGCTGCAATCTGTTCTTTTAATAATAAAAGCGACGTTCGATAACTGACTTTAATATTAATTTTTCTTTTATTTTTTTATTTATGTTCGGCAAAGGCAACAAGTGATGCAAGTTTTATTTTTCTTTGTTAATACAGCTAATAAGCATATGTGTACACCTCATTATGTCAGAATTTGTAAAAGGACTTATTGCCCGTTTGATTTCATTTATAATAAATGAGTAAATACATAAATAAACTTACTGCATGAAAGTGAACCCATAATTGAGCTGATCTTTCATTCGATTAATGGCTATTAAAGACATTACAGAGAATAAAATTGTACACACTTATACAACAAGTCAATCAAAATAAGAAGAGCTAAAATCATTCATGCTGATGGTAAATCGAAGAAGATTATTGAATGACAAGCCAGAAAAGAAATCTATGCAGATCAATACTACAAAGCGCTATTAATTCAAGGATAATTGATTGTTTGAACGTCACATCTCGAGAGGAAGGTACGTAGAAACGAATGAAGGAACGAAGGATGCGGAATCAGTTATGGAAATCGCGCGAGATCGGTTGCTTTTTTTGCCCTTCGCGCGTAGGCTCATTCATTGCAGCAGGAAGAGATAAATATCGAAAATGAAGATTCACGTAAAGTCTGGCAACAAAGCCCTTTATCGCACTCAAAGTGATTACGATCGCGTTCACACAGGCACGCGCATGCACCGACATCGGCAAGGAGACTATAGCAGATCTGGCACTGTATCTCCCTCTCTCTCTCACTGGCGCACAGCCTCGTACAGCGCGAACCCTGCTGCTGCGACAGCGTTACAGCGGGCTGGCGGGCGAACAGAGAGAGAGAGAGAGAGAGAGAGAGAGAGAGAGAGAGAGAGAGAGAGAGAGAGAGTGAATTGCGCTACACGGACGTGCACAAGGTAAGGCTTGCGGCGAAACGGATACGAAGCATTATCGCTTGGGCGACATAGTGCACAAATGCGATTTGTCACGAAAGCTCGCGGATCTTGTCATATCAGACAATGTGCTAATGCCCTCGAATACTCCCCAAGATATTCCCCCTTTACAACTTCCACTCTACCTCGCGCGGGCTTTGTGCGAATTTTCAATTTCCACATGTATATATAGCGCGCGTATAATACCGAGGCGCGAGTGCTGCCTGCCGCACCGATCCGCTTACCTTGCCGCTGAACGAGGAGAACGAAAGGCCCGAAGAGAAAGATCGAATGTTACAAGGGGATGCGTGATCTGGAAGCTCCGAGCCGCTTTGCAAACGCGTTTACGTAATATATTTTTCAAAATACGTCCCGGCGCAGTGGATGCGCATTATAATAAGGTAATAATAACACTCTGCCCAGGACGTAGGCGAGTCTCGGCTTTCCACGTGAGGACTGGTATACTTTTTGAAAAATACGACTCTGGAAAGCTGAAACTATTTTGCGCCGTGGGTTAAAATTTCAGGATGCTCGATTCTTAGGAGAGAAAAAGCGGCTCTCCCGCTGCGGGGGAGGCAAAAAAGAAGTTGAAATCAATGACGAGGAGTAAAATTAGAGAGGAAGGGAAAATCCTTGGGGAGGGATCAATGGGTTTAATGGGGCGTGCCGCGCGCGGCTTTTCCGCAAACGATCTAGCAGATAATCAAGAGCAGTTTTGCGATTTTCCGAAGCCACTCGAGAGAAAAGTGGAGGGACGACTGATGAGGTCAAAAATGGCCCCGCATTAAGGGATCCCCCGGATGCGGCGCGGCGTCGATAAAAGTTTGCGAGCTTAATGTACCGGAGGGAAACGCTCTGATTTATTTGCTTTTTCCCCGGGAATTGAAAAGCTTTCTTTAATTTGAGAAAGTAATTGAGCCGACAAAGGACGGCGTCGCTGTAAAATCGACGGCTGAAAAATATCTCGGAACTCTGCTCAGTCGACGCACGATTTCCAATAACCGAAAGCTTAAAGCCCCGTCAGGGTTTCGTCGCGACGGTTTTGCCAAATCCGTCGACATCGAGGAAGATCGTCTTATACGATGCACCGCAACACCTCTGAACGTGACTTCGTATAGAGCTAAAATTTATAATTTCGTATGAGTTTGTTGTCGGCGACGCCTCATGCTCGTCCGAATTTAATGTTAGTAGCCCAATATAAATTCCACTGCTTCGAAAGGATTTTCATTTTTACCCAATAGTAAGGAAATAATAATTGTTTAAATTAACTCAATGGTGATGCTGCTTTAAATATTTTTAAATGTCGAATATGCAGGAGGAAATGTGTAGAAAATTTTTAATTGTATGATGATGTATATGACTTTACACCCTTAGAATTAATTATTTAACAATGCATGCAATGCAACAATATGCTGTTAAATAAGGTAAGGTAAGGTTCTAATAAAAGTTAGAATTAAGTTACGCTTTATTAAACTTTATATTCTATGCTTTATTAAACTTTTCAATTCTTTGAACATTCATTAAAAAGTAGATACGTCCCAGTGAGGACATCAATTTTTCAAAAAGAAAAATTTATTCAAAATGTTTACGACAGGATTTACTTTTATTTTATTTTTAAATTGAAAAATGAACATTTTCACGTATTTTTTCATCTGTGCAAATATAAGTAGCAGAAAAATATGTTTATTCCATTTTTTCTGTTTATTTAGAGAGCAAGAGTTTTTCTCGATTTATTCAATAATTCCATCTCTTTGTCAATATTTTTCATCGACCTTTAACTAAAATTGAGAAAGCATAAGTCGCAGCTCCACACAGCCCCGCGTGTTTTCTTTACAGACGATTCAAAGATGATCCGAGCAACCAATTTCTGATTTCTGATCAATACAAATGTTTTTATGATCGATATTAATATAAAAGCATACTTCTGAATTGACACAATATTTGCAGAAGTGTTCAGAGAGCTACAAAAACAGGGTGCTTTTAAGCTAAGAAATAAAATACATTTGGATTGCGCACAAGAATAGTGAATTGTGCAAGCGCTGTAAAGAGTTGAATGACCTCAATGAGCTGAGCCCACCCCCCCCGCAAGAAAAAAAAGTTATCGATCACTGTGAACTTCGGCAGACGATAAATAATAGAAAAAATTTCCGGGATCCGGTGACCCTCGGGGCAACTATTCATCGGAAGCATGGCTTCCCTTGCAATTCGAAGTAAACCATTTTCTCCCCCTTTTCTCTCCTTTCTCTTTCCTGATGCTGCTTTTCTCGCGCGAGCAGCGCAGAAAATCGAGCGCATCGATTGGCTTAAGCTGAAACATTCCCTAACTTATTTCTTAATATTTCCAAAGAAGTTATTGGGGAAATGGAAATAAAGGGCAGGGCTAAGCTTACGCGGAATTTAGAGCGCATTCTTTATTGCGTAAAAATTTAAGAATCATTTAGCAGTAATTCAAAATCCAAGAATAAAAAGACTAAATAATATCTTCGAGAAGTAATTCAACTGACTGCGGAAGGGTGAGTATAGTCTCTCCTTGCCGTTGGGCTTCTTTTGTAGACTCCTACTAGAATTTTATAAGTTATGTAGCTGTTGTCCATGAAAGTACGTCGTGAGAACTTGGTAACTCAAGTCGACAACTCCTAATATTGTACAATATTCAGCACTTTTCGAATTTATCAAACTTATTTCCTTTACTCTATCTCATTTATATAATAAAGAATAATGTCCTAACATAAATTAAAGAAAGTATTTAAAGGCGGAACCAATATTCCTTTGCAAAGACATTTGTATATAAACACCTGCTCGTCCCAATGATTTTAATCTCCCTTGCTTGCCGATATGCTTCGTACATTATTACAATTGAATGAAAAACGTAATGAATGAGAAGTCTCGCGCGAAATGAATAATACTGCTCGCTTTTATTCAATCGCGCGCGCGGCGCGAGGGGACAAGTAACGAAATATTATTATGATGCGCTATAGCAATAACACCGGAAAATTGGGAAAGTTAAAAGAGAGAAGGGCGCTCGTTTATTTTTTAGCATTTTATTATGATACGCGGACTCGAATTTTACGAATTGCAAGTTTTTAATTACGTTTGTTGCCCCGACGGCACGCGAAAGCACATCCGACGGATGCGCGCATTTAAATTTAAAACTCGATATTGGAAATTTCAGTTCGCTTAAGGATCGAGCGCCGCTCAGCTGCAGAATGAAAAGGGAGACTGTTTATGTTCTTTGCGAGGGTTAATCATTTTATTGCTTTTTATTTTTGTCATTCGTATACGTCCTCCGGCAAATGTATTAATTTCATATCGTAATAATAATTCTTCGACGTATCAAATTTGTAATAATACGCATTAGTAAGAAATAAAAAGCCCGATAATTGATTTCAATTTTAATTGAAAAGAGCAAGTCGATCGTAAAATTGTTACGTGACTTTTTATGCCCACATTGATAAAATTACATCTGAAAGCTCGATAAAATTTTAAACGTAAATTTTTTTTCGGATAAAGAAGTAACAAATGAAAGCCACAGTGACCAAATTTTATGATTTACGTATTATTCTTTTTGTTAAAAAATTCGTTAAAACAATACAAAAATTAAATGCTGACAATAGAAAAAAACTCCATTATGTCGGTAACATGGAATTTAAAAAATGTTCTCGATAAAAACTATAGACTGAGCGTACATGAAATAACCTGTCAATCTTTTTATTTTCATTAAGAGCAGTCAGTGTACGTTTAAAAAAAAAGAAGCGAAAATCTAAAGTGATGAAGGCATCAACGCGAACGTTCCCCTTGTTGTTTAAATGAAAATTTTCACCTAGTCGATCAGTATAGAACGCATACCAGTTCCGACTTACGGAGGAAATCGAGCAAAATGATATTTTATGGAAAAGTTCAGTGTACCGAACGTATACATCATTATTCAAACACACGCAGGCACAGCTTATACGCCGATATCAGAGGAAAAAAAAGGTACGAGCGAGCGCGCCGATGATTATTGACAGGAAAATGACGACGAATGAAATAAATCACCCGCGGCTCGATTTACGCACAGAGGCATATATATTTATTTGCGTGCGAATTGTTGTTGGTGGCAATTGAGGGCGAGCGACCGAGCGTGAAAAAGCATCTCGACTCGAGCCGCGTTTACTATATACCTTAATTCTCGGCGCGCAGATGCGCACAATTTAAAACCGATTTTCGTCACCGCGGAAGAATGCACAGCGGAAAATTCCCCGCGATTACAAGGCTACCCGCTAAAAATTGTTACTTTCGATCGTTACTGCATGCACCTCTACGGTTCACTACCTTTTATTTGTCGCATTGACAATTAAATGCAAATCACTGCTTTCATTATGCATGCCGCTTGCCATTGGACACAGAAATTCAACTACTTTTTTCAATCTTTTGGCAATTTCAATATAATAATGATTTTAAGATAAAATTTAAAAAAAAAACATCCTAGTCAACATTAAAGAAAATATTTTATTTAAATTTACAATTTAAAAACATAATAAAAAATCTTTTGCAACTAGATACATCATAAAACTAATATGTGGCATAAAATACTGAGGTGTTTGCCCTCTTTATACGCACATACGTAATAGTATAAAACAACATAATCTTTGGAATATTCAACCACAGTTTTGGGAAATGGAATGCATAAATTTAGCATACGTTAAATTACAAAAGCAAAAGATTTCATTGTTGAGTATTCAACTAACCACAGAATGCCAATAGTTATGCCTGTTTCGTTCTATATAATTTCTAATTTTGAAAATAAATTTTATAACTAGTAGTTAGAAATAAAATAAAAATGCATAATTTGCACAGACTTTAAATAAATTGTGCATCTGAAGTTCTGTTCAAAAAAGATTGTAAATTTAAAATTCGATCTCCATAAGTAAGCTAGATATAAATTCTTGAATTTCGAAGAATTAATAGAATTTTACAATTACTCAACGAGAGTGAAATCGATAGAAGCGGATTTACTCTGGTGTTGATTCGCCGGGACTGGCCTTTCTCATCGTCCAGGCGTGATGCATCGCCCAAATGGAAAGCGGGCGCATATATCCAATAGCACGGTAAACTTTGTGCTCGTACAGGGCTTCCGGCGTCTCAAAGCCCATGCCAATTTTCTCATAGACTGTCCTATAGACGCCTTCAGCTGTTCGAAACGCTTCCTCGATCATTCCCTGAAAGAAATCGCAAGAGTCATTGCAGATTGCTTGTCTTTCGAAATTCCCACAATCATTACTTTTACCATTAAATTAATCTTATCAAAGTTCTTTGGATTTTGCACGCAGATCATAAATAATTATAATGTTGATTTCAAAAATTAAATTAGAGCGCATAATTTTAGAAAATTCAGAAATGAATGACCAATTTCGGGCGGATACGCTACATAATTCAAGGTCCTCTGGCGCCATTCATAATCGCATTTTTCGAGCGTTCCCATACGCCATAAACTTTCAAAATATATGCTGTGAAACCTCCAACTCTCTGGGGTGACAACCTGTACTTTGTTTCCCTCGATTTTCCCTTACCCATACTCAATTTTTCAAGCGAAAATGTGTCCAACATCTGGTTCCTAAGAAACGCGTGCTCTTGCGTGAAAATGGATTTTATTATTAAAAAAAGAGAGAGAAAGAAAAAGAAAAAGTGGCTTCAGGATATAAAAATCGAACATTTTCGTTTTCCCCCGGAAAGGTTTCGGAGTAAAAAGACGGGGGAAGGAATAAAAAGCGGTATAGAGAAAAATCCGTTTACCTCGTGTATTAAAAGAGCTGCTAGACCGTACGCCACGCCAGTCCACATCTCCTCGCTTTGTATGCACGAGTAATCGATCGAGCCTGACGGTAAAAATCCATTAACGGCACCCTGCTGCCCGTTCTTGTACTTCATGACATTATTCTGAAATACTGTTTCCAGAGACGATTTCACTCGATCTTCCGGAAAGACCTAAAATTCCATTTGAATCTTTTAAAAAAATCCATAATGCACGATAAGCGCTGAAATTAAAATTTTTCTTTAAACATCTGAAAAACTTCTGAACGTCGCTCTTAAAGAATAAAAAGACCTAATAAAATCGGAATGTACAAATACAAATACAAAGTCAAACACCTCGTGAGTAAAGCCGCAAGCTCTTAGAAGCCAATGTCCGCAGAGTTGGTCGCTCATGATGCTTTTCCTTGCCCGTTCATCTTTGCCGCAGTCAAAATTGTAATACTGTCCTTTATAAAAAAGAAGCACTATCAAAAAAATAGTTGAAAAAATTCTCCTGAACGCTTCAGCTGCAAGCTCGCGGGATACGTAATACTTTCATTAATATATTAATGGAGGCAATGCTGCTAATAGAGTTTGAAGAAATTAGCTTCCAGAGGACGAGAGTCATAAAAGGGAAACTGAGAAGCCAAAAAAGGCAGAATAATCAAAAGCTGCTTGTCCTTACCGTTCCAGAGCTTATCCTGAAAGGCGGCTTTGCCTCGGTCCAGTATCTTCTTGTACCTCGTTGCGTCCTCGGTTTCGTTCAGGAGTTCGGCCGTTTTTACGACGCACTGAAGCGCAGCGATCCATAAACCCCCACAGTATGCGCTGAATGAGAATCAAGGGAATTAGAGGTTATAAGAGGGAGAGAACGAGGGAGGCTTGAACGCTCGTTACAAAATTAATGTGCACCGACACAGACGTACTTTTACCTCGCGTAATCTCTAATTCGGCCCGTGTAATAACTACCTCGAAAATTTTGAATTCTACAAAGTCTCGGGGAATCGAGTGTGCAAATTTTATACTCGTTGACTCTGTGGCGCACAAGTGCTTTTAATTTTCTTTACCTTTCAATAAAACTCGTAGCGCGAAATATAAAACTCGGCTCGCGCTGGCAAAGAAACGGAATAAAGTGTAAAAAAAGTTTTTTCGATCGGAAAAGCCGAACTCTCGCGAGAGCAGCCGCGAAAACAAACGCGTCCGAAATTTGGAAAAACTGATTTTATTTACCGAAATTGCAGACTACCTTCCCCCAACCCCCCAGTTGAAAGTACGAAATCTTATCGATTTTTATTTTACTTGTGTATTTGCGCCATTTTGCATATTCGTATTCATACCTCGGACCGCTCATCACCCAGGCGTCGTACGTTTGGTCTGGGAAGCCACCGTTTTCTATGAGGCCGTCGTTGTCTTCATCCCACACCAGGCAGTACTCCAGCACCTGACGAAAATATCGTATCCCTTGTCTACATATGCTCAAATGTCCCATAAATTTTCCCCCTCGAAAATTCTCACCTCTTTGATAGTCGGCCAGAAATCTCTGAGTTGATCGAGATTTTTATTAAAGCAATAAACCCTGTAGCAGCTTAAAATAAACTTTGAATTGAGATCACGCCATTGAGATACATCGTGGATAGGGTAAGCGTTAATCATGTGAAATGGCTCTTCTCCTAGAAAAAACGTTTTCGAAAGGGAAGCGTGAAAATAATTATTAAATGAAGACTGGAACAATTTCGTAGAAAAAGAAAATTAAATGTTAAACAAAAATTTAATTAACAATGTAAAAAATGAGATTGAAGTTAATAATAGAAGCAGGAGTTTTAAAAATATATAATAAAAATTATACATTTTTGTAAAATTCCATTCAATGAAAATAATTCTAGGTATGAAAAATAAAATTAATGTAAAATCAATTCTGAGAATAACAAAGATAATTAATATAAAAGCAATTCTGAGAATAAAAGATAAAGTTAATAGTATATCGTGAAAAGCAATGCGCAAAATAAGGTTCAAGGAAAACTAAATTGCAATTACTAGAAAGACTAATATATAATAAAACATCATTCTGCTCGATGTATGTCTATTTTTCACATTCACGTCTCACTGACAGATTTTCGGTGCTTTAATGTGTGCTTATAACGGAGAGAAATATTTCAGTAAAAATTACAAATATTTCAATAAAAATACTAAACTTTCTGGTAATGCAAGCACAGACTGCCAAAACCCAAAAAATTTCCATACTTTTTAGTAAATTTTACTGAAATTTCAGGAATATTTAATAAAATTACACGAATTTTTACTACAATTTCATTAAAATATACTAAAAAGTATGGTAATTTTTTGGGTTTTGGCAATCTGTGCTCGCTTTTCTAAACAGTATAGTAATTTTTACTGAGATTTTTCTCCGTGTAAAGACCGACAAATTTACTAGTTCGACGACTAAATTTAAAGTTGTCAAATATTATTTTATCATTATCTAAGCTGAATTATTCAAATTTCTCTAATTTTACACGTATTCAAAAATTACAATTTACAAAAATATTTTCGCAAGTATACATTAGTAAGTAAGCTATGAACATTAAAACCTACAAAGTCACAGCTTAATAGGAAATATTCTCAACAATAAGACCGGGACAATAAGCCCCATCGCCTATGATCGACCAAGCAGATTGATCACGAAGAGAGAACCGCGCGATGAGCTTACCGGGATCGCCAATATCATGAGGGACGCTTCCTTTGACTTTTCTGCATATTCGCGAGCCGCCGTAAAGCCCCCGGAGACGCCGCTGATCCTCGGCGTACACGCTATCGCGAAACTCGTATTGTATGCCGGCCTCCAGGTTCGGCCAGAGCTGGCCCAGGGCGAACGCCGCGTAGAAGTGCACGTCGTACGTGTTGTACATGCGGTACTCGTGGCCCTCGAGATACGCAAAGCGACCGTAACTCTGTCTGCAAGAGCAAAGGATTTTACAGTCGCTGCTCATTTCGCCGCCAAAGCCTGCCTTATTTCTCCCATTTAAATCCTCGCTTATCTCCCCTGTCTTATAATAAGGCTTCTTGTCTCGTAACGAAAGCGGAAAAATAAAGAGTGGCGAGCACTTCCAGCGCGAATCAATTACTATTTACAGGGGTTTAATTATTTCAGGGCACTGGGAATCCCAATTTAATTCCCAGGCCGTCGGCGAGGCGAGCCTTTTTTTTTTACCGTGGATCATCTGGGTGGAGCTTATCCGCCTCGTCGGTTCTTAACCAAACGCTACCGCCATCGGCGACGAAATACAGCTCGTTAAACAGGGCGCTTTTGTACCATTCCGGTAGCTCGGGATCCTCGAGAACTGGCCTCTGCCAGCGTCGGATTTCTTCCTCCCAGCGCTCGTAATGATTCAGCGCGTAACGGCAAATTTCCGGCGCTGCGCTGTTGGATGGCGCGCTCACGCCGAAATACTTCGTGTAGTACCTGGGAAAAAGGGCTTTCTTTTCTCATCCGATTGGGTGAAATCGACTTTAAGAACGAGTCAAATAATATTTTACCTGTAATATTCTTTGCGTTTGAAGTAAAACTGTATTTTGGGCATATCCCAAGCCAAGCAGAACTCGATCAGTCCTTTAGCGCCTGCGGTCACGAGTGTGTCAGCACAGACAGCTGTGCCAATCCGTTTCTCTGAAATTAGGATTAGCGACTATTAAAAGCCTATAATTGGTACGTTGGCTGTTCTAGACAGCCAACTACCACCTGATTTAGGGCATAAAATATATTTTTTTTTTTTTTCATTGCTTCTTTGTACAATTTTTGAAAGTTTATAAAATTATTCCCCAAGTAAATCGAGCGATAGTTGACGATCCACAGTGGCCTGGAAGTACACAGATGCGCTAACTGGTCTTGTCGGAAACATTAGCCTCGGAATTGCCATCCAGCCTGCCCGTACTCTGAAGCTTCTGCCAAAGAGCGTCGCCGGAGCCGCGCGGATCGAAGCTGAGAATTCGAGTCACGGAAGGGTCCTCATCGGTGCCGTTGTTGCGCTCCCCTCGTCTCGACCTCGAGCTTATCGCATATGTGCAAGGCATGCCTCGGAATTCCTGCTGTATCAGGCAGCCTCTCACGTCGTCCTCCGCCTCGAAAAGCTCGGTCCATTTGTCACCTGAAGCGCCAAAAATTCGGTTCTCTTTATGTAACTCCTCCGCGATTCGCCTCTTGACGAGTCCTGTTCTCATTGACGTCTGTCGTGCTATTTTTAATCGACCAATTCATAGACCCAGCCCTTGTAGATCTCGACTTTTTCAATATCAATTCACAGGCACTGCAATATTATTTATTTATTTACGTATTCATCCGGAGTAATTACATTACATTACATTACATAGGTAATACTGCAGAGGAGAATAAATTTCCTGTTCCCGCAGGTCCGGAGGCATTCGGGACATTAGTAAAAGCAATTCTTAAAAAAGAAAAAATCCTGAATCTGTGCGTAATGCGCCATCCACGAATCAAACACTTGTTAGAGCCTCTCTCTGTAGCATTTACTTGCTAGATTAGAACGTTATTTATACCGATGGCATGAGGCAAATTTTGTTCAACACAGAATATTAATGGAAGCTCTCAACATTGCCTTCGAGGTGGAAACCCCCAATTTCATAATTCTTTCAGACTCTTCAAGTGCTTTGTTTAGACTAGATTACTTAGTTAAATTATCTAGTTTTTAAATTGTTTAGTTAATCTGCGAGGCTTTCAAATCAGATTTCAATACTATGGAAAAGCCTGGGGAAAAAAATAAGTCTGGGATAGTAGCCGCAGCCAGATTTCTGTGAGACTTACACCATACTTATGCCACACTTTTAGAACCAGACCTACCCTAGGCTTTAACCACACTAATATTTTTACGCGGGCTTTAATAAAAAAAAAATGCAATAATACCGTCTGTTTCTCGATTATACGTTGCGCATGTATATTATAATTAATAATTGAATACTACTGTGATACGTATCTAAATGATATACATAATATAACACTCCTATTGTATTAAGAGTAAATAAATGATGCCGTTTTCAGGAAGTCTTAACTGAACCGACACCACGCTATGGAATATAACATTTTAACTTGCAAAACATTCTTAATTTATTAAGCGAATTTATTTTAACAATTTAATTTCAACGAATGAGAGAAAAATCTAAATTGACGAGAATATTAAACCCAGGTTTTCCGATTTCACATTATAGCGAGAATCCGTAGTTCCAGAATGCGTTATTGAGATCCACTCACTGGCTTATTTAGGCTCTTCTCTAAATTTAACTAACAATAATTAATTGTCCTTACTCTTGTTGACGTATAAACGATATAACGAACCAATGTCAAAATATATAGTAAATGGTCGTCTTGAAACTTTGTCAATACTTGAATGCAGTATTCTTCGAATACATCGTTCGGAAATGCCCGAAATTCGTTAGAGAAAGTTTTTTCAGATGTTATAAGGGAATATAAAAATAGATTTTGCGACAACTTATATTTGTTAGCAAACTAGACGTAGAAAATCTTACAAAACTTTTTTTTATTACATATAAATTGCGATTTTAAGATACCTAAAAACGGTAAGTAATAATACTCATATTTTAATATCAAATGTATATTTTTGAATTCAACGCTTATTATTTACAAAACTTTTGACATACAATTTTTTTTTTTTCAAACGAGAATCTGGGTTGCGTGCTTGTATCTTTTTCCTAAATATTTTTCATTAGAACCTCTGGACTCGCAAAACTGTGCAGAAATAAATAAAAAAGATTTACAGACAATTCTAAAAGTGTATTTTCAAAAAATGTAAATCACCAAAGCACCTGATGGTAGTTATCAATTTTCTAGTCGAACTCAAAGCTTTCAAAGTACAAAAATAACGAGCACACGTCGCATACAGTTCGTGCACTATAATTTAATTTAAGGTAATAAAAGCTGTTATCTACGTACCCTGCGAATCCTCTTTGCTCCCGCAACCACTTTGAAAGGTAAATGTAATGGATACCCTCAAGTCTTTACCCGACTCGTTGACTACCTCCCAAGCAAAGACCGCGCACGGCAAAGAACTGTCCTTGTAATCGTGAGGCAGTATCGGCGACACCTGCCGGCACGTCAGCTTCAGGCCCAGCTCCTCGATGTCGTAAACGGTCCACGATCGCGGATACAGACCCGTGTAGCTCGCCTGATTGCCCTCGAAGCCCCACTTCCACGACTTGAGGTACTTTGGCTTCCTGCGATGCGATCGTGTGGATATTTTTTTTTAAAGGCACTTTCACCCCGCTGTCATTCGTCATTTCGAATCGCGAGCTTTTAAGGGAATCTGTCGCGCCCGTGAAAACCAAGCTTCTGAGAATAAGAGACTGAGGTCTAATTCACGTACGTGATGTTAAAAGAGAAGAGCCCGCTATTACAAGTATTAAAATATTAAGGAAGCCAATAGTATAAGATTCCCTCTCATGCCATCTTCGCCCGATGAGTAAATTCCATTGTCGACTCACGTTTTCGTCGACAAGACCCGGTGGTACATCGTGATCCCGTTAACGTCCCTCACAGTCAGGATGAACTGATTAGCGGGAATAACCTGGTAACTGTAGAGGCCGGGCAGCAGAGCGTACCGGCAGAATTCACCTTTAAAGCCGCGTCCGATCGAGCCACCTCCGAGTCCACCTATCGGCACACCTTCACAAAAGAGGATACAGTATTAGCCAGCTCTTTAGATTTTCTTTACTGACAGCGCGGATCGTTTCAATTCGAGTCGCGAAAATTGCCGGCTCTCGTTAAAACTCGAGTTTACAACTCGAATTTTCCACGGACGAGCTTAAAACTCATAGGCGTACGGGGGAGCGAGTTAAAAAAGCAACTTGCGCCAGGCTCGCGCTTACGAGCATAAAGAGCGGGGTATGCTGCCGTGAAAATCCAAGCTCGCAAAGCTTCGTATTATACAATAGTGGGATGCGCGAGCGTATACACCGGCTGCCTTATCCGTTGCGTACAGCCGAAATTGGGAGAGTCGTTACGCTCGATATGCTTTTCGCGTGGATTTTTTTCCCCCCTCCTCCCCCCAACCCCCTTTATTTACCGATACCACGCGTACCCGTACCGTTCTTTTGGGTGTATATGAAATTTATTGAAATCACCCGCGCACAGTCCGATAAGCTGCATTTGGATTTCCTTCGCAGCGAAATAAAATTGTAATTTTAATCGGGGCCGTTCGTTCGCCGAAATATTGTTTTCGCTTTTTAATTTTTGCAGTGATGAAACGCGGATTTTAATACTTTTGGACTGGTCGCGTTTTTTAACTCGGTTATAAATCGGAGCTGCAAAACTATACATTTTTTAACGAAGCTCTATAGAGCTTTATCTTCCGCGCGCGTATTAAAAGCGGCAAAAGTCTAACAATGTCCGTAATTGTTCTCAGCTGTGTACTTTGATTTCGGATGTAATTCGATCCTTATGAAAACTGCTGAAAGATTGGTGATGGAAATTTTGCCTATATAAATGTTAATTCATCTCTCATTTTGCGAATTCTGTGAGATAAAACCAGAAAAACTTTCGCGATAATTTTAAAGAAACAGAATTAACAAAAAAGCTGGAGCATTTTAGTATACTTTGAATAAAGCAATAATTTTGTTTCCTTCAGTTCTTTTAAAAAATCTATGATTAAAAATGAGTAATTATATAATTACCATAAATTTGTTGTCCATGTTGCATTTTAAAATAATCCATCAAAACCGGTCGGCCATTTCGACTCACAGCAGTGTAATAATAAGTATACCTAAACAAATGGCGAAATATAATTGTCAGCTTTCTAATAAATAACCGGTTGTCTCTTTTTTATAAAAAAAATAGTAGTTCTTTGGAACAAAGATTATTGTTAATTATGTCTTACGCAAATATGTGCATGCAATTTTTTAGTTGAACTAATATTTAAAATAATAATACGTACTTCACGGCCTTTTTATAACGAATTGATCAATACGTCTAATGAATAAGAAATGTACCTACCTGAAGGCTAGTGGCAGCATTTGTATCGTCTGCTTCAGATTTGGCCTCAAATTTTGTGACCACTTTTCAGGAAATTTATGATTGAGTTTCACTTTGAAACCATACTTGGCGACATCATTAACATTAGCTTCCATTTTATCAGCCGTTTCTTCTAAATAAGTTGAATCACCGATTGCAAAACACTCGACTCACAAGTCCTTATATAGTGAGAGTTCGAAAATTCGCGCTAAAAACAACAATGGATACTCCGTCACAGCAGAAGTATATAAGTTCATCAAAATTATGTTAGCCAAAATTTTGCCAATCACCATTACCAAATTTTCGACGAAAACTCTTATAATACTTAAAAAAAATTCCTCAACATAAAGCACGACATAAAGAAAGACTCGTCTGTGACATTGAGCCGAATGTGCATTAGCTGCCGTTCTCACATAGCGTAGTTCCGTCGCACAACATCGTTAAGTGCAATAAATGCACACAGCAAATTGTAATCAATTGCCCCTATCATTCACTACTGTAGATTACAAGCTCCATGCATTACGGAGCTGGAGCTGACAGATACTGCACTAGAAAATATAGCGAACACAAACAGTGACAAATAATGACTAACACTTAACCTATAAGTCCAATGTCCAAAAATAGCGCCGCACGCTCTTTCTCGCTCTTTCGCAGTGTCGAACGCCCATCGAGAAAGAAAAACATTTTACACATTCAAACCTGCCTTTGTGAGCGTCGGTAGACGTATACATTCATAGTGATATATTGGTATTTCTTTACTATACGTATATAGATCTGTCTACGCAGTATGGTGCCCATGCGATACGTAGTAGCGTAATCTGCTTCTGCGTTTCAGGTTATGTTTATCATTGAAAACATTGTATATTCAGTCGCTGAAGTACCTGCTTTCGCAGGACGTCTGAATTTTGTAGAATGAAATAAAGTAAAACAGGTGGTTCTATTTTATCACAACGTGAAATTATGTCGTTCTCTCGTTTTTTACTGACGATGCGGACTAGAAAAAAGCACTACGAATTACAGAAAAATATTTTGGAAACATCTCCCCAAAACTTAGTTTCTCCTTTAAATTTTACTAGAGTTAAATAATAAAACGTAATTATGGATTCTGTTGAGAGTAAGGTTGGTAAACAAATATTCTTTTTTGTTGCTCTTATTATGTTTCATAATTGAATTTTTATGAATATTATTTTTAATGAAAATAAATGAAAATTATATACTAATTATACATAAAATTATTTTAAAGAAATTAATAATACTAGAAGCAGATGTTGTTTATCTTCTCATGAAAAAAGACTTTCCTATATCTCGTAATGTCAGAGCACAATGGGTACTTCAACATTTGGATTCAATTATTACAATAGGAGCTGGATCATGTTACGACGAAACAACGGAATTAGAAGTTCTTTCTGTAATTCCCAAGGAAAATACTCATTTCTGGACTCCTGAAAATAGCCATCAATATGTTTATAAAGTAACATCTTCAACTAAAATTAATTTTCTTGCTCACAAATACAAGATAGTTTTCAGTCTAGATTTCAGTCCATCTCTTGCTGCAGTTGTAAGTAACTTAGTTTTTTATAAGTAAACTTAAATTAATAGTTTTATAAAAATATTTATTAAACCCTTTTTTTAGGATATTCAACGTGGTGAAATTGTTATTGATGAAGTTTGCTTAACTACAAGAAGATGCCTGGAAGGTATTACAAGACCAGTAAGTATATTAAATCATGAATCAATAAACAAAAAAATTTTAAATGAAAAATAATGTATTAAAAATTTTTTTATTCAGTTTATTATACCTGGAAGTAATCGAATAATTAATCCAGAGATATACGTAACTGTGATAGTCCATACACCTTTTTTTACTACTCCAGCACAACAAGTGTTAGTTCAAGGCTGGCTAGTCACTTCGGAAAATGTTGCTAATTTAATGCAGGAAATAGAATATCAATTAAATATTTTAGAAGAAAAGGTTGCTCAAGTTACGAGTTTAGTTAATTTACAAATAGAAACTTTAAGAGCGGAAAGTGAAAAATTAGTTGGAGGTCTTTTCGAAGAAGGTGGTACAAACATTGGTAAAAGTAATACTGGCAACAATATATCAGCATTAGCTGTGGTTTCACCAGAAACTAATTTTGTAAATATGTTACGATATGGGATGTTAGCTTTATCTGTTTTACCAGAACATAGTTGTGCTAGTAAGTAACCTATTGCAATCTATCAATTTTCTTCATACGTAAAATTTTTTAAAATCATTACTTCGTTCTAGATTTAATTATAGTAACCGATGGAATTGTTGGAGTAAATGATGTTCATGCACTTGATTCAGTGATTCAACAATTAAGGGCAACCACTGTTGCTTGCAGTTTTCTGCATGTAGGAAGCTCATATCACCCACATAGTGCAAATGGATTAGTGCCATATCCAGATTTATTACGTTTTCTTGCAACTGCAACATTAGGATGCTATATGCCGATTTTTCCTCAATCTGTAAAAGATATTTCTTTTTTAAAGTAATAATTTCTTTTAACATGCAGCTTTAATGTAAAAGTAATTCTTTTCAGATTATGACAGAAGAAAAGGATATCAATAAGTATCAACGAAATTTGTTATGCTGGCAATTGTATCGTACGGACCAATTTGAAATAGAAAAGCCACGGTTAAATACTTGGCATACGAAAAATAATTTATTTTATGGTCATGAAGCACCGCAACTTCTTAGAAAAAAGCAAATTGACGATCAAGTTTCTTGTACACTCAATAGTCTTTTATGCTGCAGATTACGAGAGGGGTACCTACTGAAAAAAACCGCTTTGCGCGATAACTGCTTAGAAATTTGTTTTGTACTACCCTGGAAAAATCATGTTTACGTCGAATATTTAGTAACATGTCCGCGATTTTCAAAATCCCTTTCAGTTTGTAATACTTTTCAGTACACAATAACAATAGAAGCTCCATATGATTTTCTGCACGATATTACATGTTTATCCAAAAAACCGTTAAAATCACAATATCGACAAAATATGGTACTACGGTTTTGGAATGTTCTTACGTCACTAACTGAATGCGATGGTATGTTAGCTCACTTTAGCTGGTTTCCAGGAATGAGTTGGACTTGGTATAATGTACCTGATACAATTAAAAGTGGCATGCCACTTTTCTACATGACTACGTCTTCCACAAGTTCAATTCAACTTAGGTGAATTTGATTCTTAAAACTATGTTTCAGTTATTCTTTTAGGAATACTTAATATAATGTTTTTAATTTATTGTAGTGATGCAGCGTGTCCACAATTCGGTCAAATATGGCAACCAGTAGTTTCTTTAGAAGCATATCAGTGGCCTCGCTGGATGCATTCGCAACGTATTACTCTTATTCTTATTCATGACCGACCACTGCCAAAGCATCTACATCAAGCAAATCAGAGCGGTCGTTTTCAAAGCGTTCAACAACGTCAAGCAGCCGCTGTCCTTTATGGTATGCTGAAAAGTTGGGCAACTTTTGTGCTCGTAGACAATCACACCTACGTTCACTTCATCTACAAGGAAGCGGACAAACCACCAATTTCTTTTTGCCTTATAAATATCAGCTGTAAATCTCTTTGCGTCGTTTTAAATGTGGCGTTCGCCGGCGGTACCGAAGGTCACGTTCGACATAACGTCATGGCTGATCTTCTGGAAAGACTCATGCAGCTGACACTGCCCAGCAGACGTTTGGAGCAGCGCGAAATTCCCTGCTGCATCATCTTACATAAGCCACTCGAAAAAATATTGATTAGGTATGAGAGAATGCCCATTGATTTGAGGACTGTCGTTTTTCCAGATGGATCTCAGATTATTGCTAGGAATTCCTCAATCACTGGAGGTATTTTAACTACAAGTCTGAGCAGATACTTGTACCACACACGCTGGTTATGGCTTTTGAAAAAACCTGCCTTGCAGACAGTACCCTCGATTAATCTACCAAGACTGAATATCGCTGCTGTAGCCAGAATTTTGTCAACTATTACTAAGTAAAATTTCTTTTTCTTCATTGCCATTCTTATGTAAAAACATAATATTATCTTTTAAAATCTTTTTAGGATACGCCTAGGAGAAGGTTTTCGTTTTGCATATTCTGCAGCTGGTATTATAAATATTGTTACGGAAATACAAATGAGTGGGCCTGGAAATAACGATGTAACATATCCTTGTATAGTGCAATATATTTTATTTCCCCCTCACGTTATCATTAATGAAAAAGAGATTGAGAAAAATAGTAGCTCAGAAGATGAAACAGATGAAGGTAATTTAATATTTAAGATATTTAATAAACTTTTTCGCAAATTTACAAATATCCATTACAGTTTTGGAATTATTTTTATTTATATGAGCAGGTACTTTGGATGGAGACATTGGAATCGAGGATAATGAAATATCTGGAGACTTTCAAATAGTCATGGAAGTATGGATAGAGCCACAATACGGTAAAGTTCAATCTACCGTTTCAAAAAAAGCAAGTTATATGCATTCCTTTGAACACCATCAACTTGCTGATGTGGTAAGTACTTGATTATTTTGTACATTTCTTTCGCAATTGTGGAAAAACTTACAAATTGCAAACAATTTTATCACTTATAAACTAAATAGAAAATGATTAAATTTACACATCAATTTAAAACAAACTTTTGGAAATTTTACATTATACTAATTTAAAATCTTTCATTTGAAATAAAATTATTGAAGTGTAATTGAATGAAAAGCCACCCTCATCGTACATAGTTTTTTTTATCACAATTTCACTTTATGGTATTGCTCGTATTGTCTCATTTTTTTTAGTATCAGATTTTACTTTATGACCTAAAGAGATTGTTTCAGTTTTAAATACGCAAAGTAAATTAAAGTTAAATTCTCACAATAAATATTTAATAAATCAGATTCGATCATTTTTAAACACCTTTCTTAGTTCCTTTTGAAAATTTAATTAAATTAATTTCTAAGGCATAGTTTGCTGAATTTTTTTTTTCAAATAACTCAGCAATAGATAAGATATCTAAGATTTCTAATATTTCTGTAATGTCGATAATATTCTTAAAAAATGGGAGTTGAATGAATTTATTACTGAAATCGTCTCTCCCAGTCGAAATATTCTCGCAGCCTTGGCGAATGTGGGAAAAGAGAAACAGTCAACGAAAAAAGGAAAAATTCCGCGGAGAAGAAACCGTCGGGGAAAAATCGGAAATCTCTCGAGTTTCTTTGACCCACGCTATCTGGGGCTGGCGACAGCGGCGCTGATAATTCTCGTAATCAGCAAAATAAAAATTTATCCTGACCAGCGGTTTTCTGAAGTGGTTTATTTTGTCAGGTAGACGAGCGAGCGAGCGAGCTTAAGCTCGTACACGCGCTATCTCGCTCGGCAAACAGCCGTCAAAGATATTGAAGATTTCAACCTCGCGCACTATAATGCGCTGTGTACCGTATTCGACTATCTTGAGAAATTCTCAAGCTGCCGTGCCGCCTTTTATTCTTCCTGGCACATCTGAAGAGCCTCGTGCTTTCCTTTAGTCGATTTTCCTTGCCGTCGTTAAGTTTTCTCGATGCTTTGAATTCGCAAAATTTAATGATATATAACTTATAAAAAGAATTGGTTTTTTTTTTTTATAAAACAAACAAATCTGCAACAGATAATACAAAGCTGGGATTACCGTTTGATTAGACAATATTCTAATTTTGTAAACGTGTATTTATTTGACACAATACAATTGAAGACATTTTATTGTTAATTAATATTTCGCCATATTCATTATAAATAATAAATAAATATTAAAGTTTTAAAATAAAATACGGACTTACAACTCTTATAGGGTACAAAATACTTAGAAAATTAAAGATTGAGAGAAAATGGTAGTCGGTATTCTATCAAGTAGATTCAATGCATTAATGAATCATCATAATGAAATCAATTAGAAGATAAACGGTGATTATTTTTTCAGTGCAAAAGAATATAATATAGGTAACGGAAATACGTCTACTTTCGTCAAACATTAGAGCGTTTTAGAAAAAATAGTCATCGCTGTTTCGTCAAAGAAAAAACTGTGGATCTTAGATAAACATCATTTCCGTAAAACGGAATTTGTTTTCTTATCATATCCCAAGGAAATTTCGAGGATTTCGAAGTAGAGTAAAATATAGATATATAACTATGGACAGACAAGTTGACAAGTAAAAAATTGAATCTTGTAAGAAAATAATACTTGTTATGAAACAAAAATTGTTTTATTTATTTCAAATTAGCTACAATTAAAATCAAATTATCTTCGAAATACGTAGAATATTTCATTCATTGCATAATACTATACTTAAAAAGATTATTATGATACAGGTCATTAAGCATTTTTATTCCGTACGCTTTTTGTTTTATTGCTCTACTACAGAACCCAAACCAGCTCGGTACCACGTTTCCCTGACCATCCCCCTTCTGAAAAATGATAAAGAGACTTTGTCGCACAGACGAGCGTTAAAAAAAAGGGCCATTTTAAGCCAGCTCGGCCAGAACACAGTCCTTCCCCTCGCTCTCGCGATCTCGTCCGTGCTTTGGGAAAAAAAAAGGAAAAAAAACCGACGGTTCCGAAGCAGCCAGGCATCGGGCACAGGCGTCATCGCGCTCGAGTTATCGTTATCGGGGCGGGGCGCACCGGCGACGCAGCCGATATCGATGAGCGAACGGCTCGAGGAGTCGGACCTGGGACGGGCTTCTCCCTATCAGTCCGGTAGGTATATATAGGGCCCGCCGTTTCACCTGGGCCCTCTAGTGACCCTCGGCGCCTCGCCTAGTGTGCTCCTCTCGCTCCTCTTATCTTGCTCGCCGGCCGGCCGCCTCCGGCTCTCTTCGCTTCGTTCGAGTGACTTTTAACGAGTTCTTTTGCGTTCTGTGACAGTGTTGGAACATCGCTAAATCCTGTACAGTGCGCTTCCCCGTTGCTTTTATTCTTTCTCCCCCCCGGTTCGTCCGCGGAGCGAACGGACCGCGTGGTTCGGTGCGCGTTGAGTTTTTCTACTTTTTTTTTTCTTCTAATAACTTTTTACTCGTTCGAGCCCCGAAATGCTTTTTTCCGAACGATAAATTTACTCATTTACGCGTGAGACTTTTTCTAACTGAAAACTTGAATGGCACGAAGCTAAACGAGAGTACTTCTTAGTACGAAGAGTGACGAAAGGTGCCCCCATCGTTGATTGTACCCTTTATATACTTAGGCGTTACGTAAGCCGTCCGTATACAAAGTCGGTCGCGTTTATACGGAGAGAGAGAGAGAGAGAAAAGAACGAAAAAGGGGGAAATACGCGTTTCCTTTGAAAAGAGTAAAGAGAAATCGCGCGCAGTAACGCCGACGGAGATAAGAGACTGTCGAAAACGCGGCGCTCGCGCATCTTTTAGTCTTTCGTGCAGCAGCGTTCGCTCGCTCTCGGCGATGAAAAAAAAAAAAAGAGAGAAAAAGGAAAAAGATCGCCGCCTAGGCGCAAGAGCCCAGATAAAAAGTAACGGGAGCATCGAAACAGCGAACGGGGGATCGGTGCAGTGCGCGAGGGCACGGCGATAAGAGACAGTCGCCTTATCGATCTAAAGCCGCCTTCAATCTCTCGAGTGAATCACGAGTTCAGATAATAAATGGCGTTATGGAAAGTCCATGAGGGATTTTGCGATGTTCCTTCGCGGGCAGACGCGGCGGGGAGTGCGACGGTGCCTTCAGGTTTGCGCGGTAAAACAGTGATAATACCGTAAAACGTTCACCCGTTCCCGCGATGTGAGAGAGACCCGAAAGCTCTAGCTTTTCTTTTTTTGCTAGTGCTGTAGATTTTTGCTTGAGACGAAGTGAGTATGTAGAGAATATTCAATTATTGAGTGAAATTGCAAGTAAACTTAAACTGGTGAAGATTTGCTCAACTTTTTAGTAATTATCTTGTTAATTGCATCTAAATACATGCCATATGGCACTACTTTTTTGTACTATGCGGAGAAAAAACACGTAATATGTTATTGTAGTATACAGTAAATTGTTTTAAGCGACATTTCCCAAAATCTCAGTTTGTTAAAGTTGTAAATTCATAAAACAGAAAAACGTCAAATTCCGAATTGGCTTTCACTTAAAAAATGGACTAAATTGTTCATTCATCAATTTTAGTCATTTCAATTAGTTCCTTTGAATACGCGCGAAGAAAGACTTGCGATTTCAGCTAAATAATTTTATTCAATTAGACTGCACAGATGAAAAGTTAACCAAAGCAACGTAAAATAAAAGAATATTCTTTGCAGAAATGATCTTCCAAATCCGTTACACTCTCTTATCGTACTCCGAACGAATCAAGCTTTATTAGAATTGCTCGAAGCTCATTGCAAGAATGTGCAGCGCATCGGCAAGAGATTTCAGATAAGAGTCTCCGAGAGCTTTTGGGTCTGTTTCGCAGGGCAAAATGCGAGAAAGATAAAACGAGCGAAGGGCAGAGCAGCAGCTGCAAAGGATTCGTCTAGTGCTCGGCGCGCGTCTCCGTCGGAATCGATTACGGCCGGGTGTACTTGAGTTGGAAGTGGAGATCTAGACAATACGTTGCACCGAAGCGTTTTGAAGAATTTGCCAGATCTAACTCTTCCAGCTCGAGGTCGCCCGGCGACTTCTACGCAAAAAAAAAAGAAAGAGGCAGCCAGTCAAGGCTGAGGCGATCGATATTATTTTTCCATGTCCGGCCGTTATCATTGACCGAAATCTCGATGACGAAGATAACCGTTGCCAACTGATAGACAGAGAAAGAGAGCAGGACTCGATGATTCGAGAGTTCGAGGTTCAAGTGGAGTAGTGGTCTCTGCACTTTGCTATATAGTGAGATTCAACTCCTCCAACTTATTCCGCGAACTCTGTTCCACCACGATCAACTCAGCTAGTAATCAAATTGTCCTAATTATAAGTTTTAATGTTTATTGTAACAATGAATTGTTCAGATAAACTCTTACGTATTGTATAATATGCAATGATAAAATATTGTAATTTTTTCCACATTGTGTACCCTTGATTATTAATATTCTTTTTTTCAGAAAATTCATTTAGTGAAAAGTTATTTAAGTTGATTACAAAATACTTGTTGAGCAACATTTAGATCGAATTGTATTTAATCTCCAAATTAGTCATTCGTAATACATTAAAAATAATTAAAGGGGAATGAATCTTTATTCTAAAAAATTTGTAAAGACTTAAATGGCTTTTCTCACGCTAAATATGTAAATGTTTATATAGATTTTCTTTCTATTTTTGTAAATATTTTGTAAACAAATTTTATGTTAAATAATTTTATTTCATTTATTGTATAAGTATAGAAATACTAATAAATTATGTATTATAGAAATACTAATAAGCATTGCTCAATAATTACAGGCACGTTTGTTTTCTTTTTGGAAGTAAAAAAAGAATGTACCTTACGTTAAATTTAAAATATAATAAAATCTAAAAATCTGGAGACCTTATTCTTTGAAAAATAAATCAATAATCAAACTCTACTAACTCGCTTAAAATTGATTCTCTGTATGAAAAATATTTTTGTTATTTTTTTATAGATGAAACTTAAATTGTTTGTACGTGTCAGAGTGCTGCACGCAAAATAGTATGAAAAAAGACTAAAAGGCAAGTAATAGATTCAGAGCTACCATCTCTTCGTTTGCTTTTTAAACACCTTTTCTTATTCAGCTTTAACGTAATCTTTGATTTACGAATCGAACTGTCCGTTCATGAATTTAATGCAAAATTAATGTGGTCTTTAAACGGCCATTAAAAAAAACAATAACCAAAGACCTTATTAATCATGCACTAATAATAATACAGCTCTCTATCCCGACTTTCATTACCGATCATTGAGAAAGGTAGCACCCAGAGAAAAAGAAATCAGTCTTTGCATACAATTTTGCGTACCGCCGCGGGACACACGAACGCACTCTTAAAGTAAAATGAAAATATTTGCGAGCTTTATTACGGGCGCTTATTAAACATATGCCAAACCCTAGATCTCGAAGGTCGACAAGGAGTGCATCAACGCTCTCTTGACCCTGGAGCATTTGAGCATGATGTGTCAGATGCCGAGTCCCGACAAAAGCTACGAGTCCTGCCTGCTGCCCAATCAACAACAGAGCGGCTTGTCGGCTCAGCAGTCGGGAAACGGCAGCAACGGCATCGCCGTGGGAAAATCGATCTCGAGAAGGTCGACTTCCGCCGAGAATTCGGACAACACGTTCGTCGACGATCGCATTCGGCAGATGCAGTTCGACTTCGACGCGCTCGGCATTTTGCCCAAGTGCCAGCAAGCTGAGCTGCTCTTCTCCATGTTTCTCGATGGTCAGGCGCACAGTATTTCTTCGGTGTTACAATTTCTATCCTAAAATATTGTTTTCTTCTTATTTTTGTTGCTGTTAATTATATACGGTTTTCATCTGCAGTTATGTTAATCAAATATTCGTAAATTAAAATTGATTTTAACAGCTAGTTATCTAAATCATTCCAAGAGTATAATATTTATATAAACAACTTGTATAAATAGTTGTGAATTGGCTGCAATATGCTTGTAATTGTCATTTTAAAAAAGCGCACTAAGCACTGAAGATTTAAAGATTGACAGTTTACAGAAAAAAGTATTTGCTTAAAATGCGTATAAAATACTGATTGTAATTATATAAATTTTCGCTGAAACAAATGCATATTTTGTTTTCTTATAGCATCTTTCAAGTATTAATACGGAAACTATTTGGTAACTAAATTTCATGATTGCATTATGATTATCTCTGGAGGTTAAGTAATATTTAGTATGCTTGTTTATCTCTTTTTATCAAGAATTTGAATCAAATTTATTAATGAGTATACAAAAAAAACATTTGAGATATAAGTGGGCAATATAGTGACAACGGAGAAAAAATTTCTACGTAAAATCTTTTTTAAATTTTCATTGTGTATATCAACAAAATTTTTTACTTTTTATAAAGTACATCAAAAGTTTTAAGGATTTTTAGAAATTTTTAAAATTACTTGTATAAATATTTATTTTATGTTCGATTTTTAAATAAAAATATTTTTTACTGTATGTATTTTATTAACTTGTAAAAATCATGAAATCTAGGCCATTAATCTTTACAAAACGAAAACATAAATTTTAAACAATTTGATCATTGGATTGCTAAAAATTATATATACCAAAAGTACAACGAGTAGTAACATTTTTTAATTAATTTTTTAATTAATTTGATTTAAAATTTATGAAAATAATAGAAGTTTTTTTCACTTCGGAACTCCGTTGCTTATAGTCGTTTGTAAAATTTTTTTAATTAAAATTTGAAAATCAATTTTAATTTTGTATTTGAAAATACCTTCTTTTCATTCTCGACATGTAATTTATAGAATAATTTAAAAAAAATTTGAATGATAACAGAAGTGTTTTTGATACTTTGGGACTCGCTTGAAAATCAATTTTAATTTTGTAGTTGGAAATACCTTCTTTTCATTCTCGACATGTAATTTATACGAACAATTGCTGAAAATAAGTCTGTAGATAAAACGTTTAAAAAATCCACAGATTATTCCATTGACCAACTTGAAGGAGACAAGAACGCCAATAGGATATTAATGGAAGATTTATTAACTCACATAAAGAACTTGCACAATAAAGAATTGATTCTAAGCGCTGCGGATTCAGACAGATTCACAAAAATGCTTGCTGATAGACCTCGAGAGGAAGGATCGAAGCCTTTATTCTGGAATTGCGGTAAATAAATTTTCATGCACTAAGAAAGCCTTCCTTGCGCAAGCATAAACCCAAAAATATTCGTTCGCCAGAAGTAAGCAACACTCGGCTACCTCGGCCACAGTGGCGGTGCTTCGTAAAAGGCATCAGCGTCACCCACGTAATAGTAACCCTGCTGCCTGCTGCGGAAACTGACGTTCAGCTAATGTCGTTCAGCTGCGACGACGACACCGACGCGCAGCTCGCTTCGGCAGCCGTTTACGCCGATCACGCAAATGACTGGAGCGAACCGCTGGAAGAGAAGCTGGACGGCCCCTCGCGCTCCGGCGACACTTCGCCGATTTCGTGCCATCGCACCGAGACTCCGGGCGATGACTTGGACTACCTGAAGAATGCCTTAGCCTTCAGTACACCGAAGATCAGCGAGATGTTCGCCAAGACTCCGGCGCAATCGGCTGACGGGAGCGCGAGGCGCAGCCTCATACTGCCCGTCTACGTCTATGATTGCTCCTTGGCTCTGCTCATTGATTCCCTCACTGAGAAGCTTGAGCGACCAAGATTCAAAGACATCTACCGCGATCACACATTCAAGGTCGGGGATCCTTACGGCGAGGAGTTGATGAACTTAAAGTCTGGAGAGAACACGAAGCCATCGTCTCCCGAGCCGAAAAGCGAAGACTCGGACAACTTCTCCAGTGGTAAATGCACTTGAACGATCCGACACTTTTGCTAAACATTCCGGTGACGAACGCTCAACTGCTTTCAGATCAGCGAAACCTCCTGGATCACTGCAAAGTTCTTAGTCTCGCTCATTGCCACTCGTACGTTGTTGCGGTCTACAAATCTCTAAGCCTGCAGCAGCCGCTTAGCTACGAGGACATGGAGGCCGCAGTTGAACAGTGCGAGGAGAGTCTTATAGAGATCAACATCACCGATTACCTGAGAGCTGTGTGCCGTCACGTTGGCTCTTACGGCGATCAGGAGCATACTTGCGCCGACATGCGCAATATTCACAATCTTATCAAGGATAAATTCAAAAAGATCATCAATGTCTCATTCAAACAAGTGTCTACCCATACCGAGTTTTACTACTGTCTTCCGCCGTGGAAAGTGGACAAACTGGTTTGTATCGCTTTATCAGGCTACTTTTTTTCTTTTTTTCTTTTTTCGAAAACCTCAGCCATTATTATTAGATTTTTCATTTTACTAAACAGATTGAACCTCCAGCTCTAATAACTTCTGATAGCGAAGATGATGTACACTTTACCTATAATTCAGAAACTGTCAATGGAAAAGTAAATTCTCTCAAAAAATGTAATTACGAATAAACTATGAAAAATGAAGCAGAGCTCTAATAACTTGCTGAATTTTGATATTTTTATTTTATTTACGAGCAGCTAGTCATCTTGGTACGCTGATGTGGTCTGGTAACGGACTATACGATCGCTCAAAACTCTCCGAGAGCTCAGACTCTACAAAATCTGGAGAAGATTTAGAGACAGATTCTGAGCATTGTCACGAGCAGCCGTTGTTTCTGCAACTCAACTGTTCGATTTACAACAAATCAAGTTTCGCTAGCACTGGTGTCAAGCTTCTTCCTACTTGTTTTACAGAATTTTCGCAGGAGCTTAATGATCCTAACTTGAAGAATTATTCTTCTCCTACCTGGAAAGTCACTCTTGATGTAATATGTTTAACATTACCTAAAGAAGTCCTTCAGGTAAATTGATCATTCATTCAGAAAATAATTATCTACATAAATTTTGATAATTTTTCAACCTCTTAGGTGAGTTTCGATCACACACCTACAGCTTTGAGAACGACGTCGTACTGCAGTGACGGGAGTCTGCGCGGAACTATTGAAATAAATAGCAGTAACTTCGATCGTCAACAATCTTCTGAAGAACACATGCCTGAAGGCATAAATAATTTGCCTGCTCATCAGTACGCGGCAGTGACAAATCTCATCGAGGAAGTTCACTGGCTACTGAAGGATGAAACCGCTGCGGTACTTTTAGATACGCCAACGCCTTCTGTAGATAATCTCAATTTTGTTGCCAATCACGTGGCAGATTCAAATAACAGAACGAGTTGTTATATGGATAAAGTTCCTTTACACTTTGTTTTTCCGTCGAACTGCAGTTTACCAAAATTTATCGAAGAGCTTAAGGAACTTAAGATAGATCGATATCAAGTTCGCCAGGAAGACAGTTTATTTTATTTTGTAAAGAGTGATGTGACTGTTGATAACGATGCTTTTGAAAACTTTGAAGAACCATTGCAGTCTTATTATAAAGAAGAACAAAAATGTAAGAATTATTACTGCATTTAGTCCATAATTAGTTTAATGACGTTAGTTTAATGTTTTAGTTTTATAATATAAAATCCTTTTTTAGTGAATGACGATAACATTTCTTTCGATGAATTGCATTCTTCCTCAACATCGCGGATAAAAAAACAAAACTCAAGCGATCCTCCTGGCTGTCCTTCGGAAATTTCTAGCATCGGTGATAACCAACTCGGTACAGATGACGGTTATGAAGGCGGTAGTAGCGATACCGAAGATGAGTGTCAATGGCTCATTGATCTTGACAGATCTCGCAATTTATTACCTAATTTCTGGTTAATTCTGAGAATTGAAAATAACCATGTCAACGTTTACTTCCACTGTCGTTTTCTTGAACTCACTTCACCAGAAGTTGATCGTTATCAGAAGGTTCAAAAGACTGCAGTTTCACAGATTAAAGATATTTGTCGTAAGGTTAATCAATATTTGTTGCTACGTGATTTGCACGACAAACGGATTTGTGATCCACTATTAGAATCCGAGTCTGTTGAAGATCATGCGTGGAAAAATGTCGAGGGTTCTGAATCATCGTCTATGGTGCATAATCAAAGTAACACTGGTAAACAAACGAAAAAATTTGTTAAAAGATTCTTTAAACAAAGTATAAGGGTAATGTTATACTGTTCTATTATATTGATTTGTTTTTAATCAGGATTACTAAACGACAAGGCAGGCATGTTTCGGTGCCCAGTAGTTTGGAAAGTTCCTTTTTGTTTGCACCACCGTCTGAAAACTGGGCCTGGTAAGACAGGATTATCTCGAGGCATTAAAGCTCTTCAGGCTGTACTCAACCGCTTTTCCGTAAATAATCGTGCCAATATGTTCGTGTATCAAGAGAGTAACGGTAATGTATTTTATCTGAGGTTACATGAACACACAAATGACGATCGACCATTACTTGGTACAAAGCTGTCGGAGAGCGATGAAAAGTTAATGGTCTCGCGCAGTAGTAGTGTTGCTTCACTATCACAAACAAAAAGTTTGGGCGTCTCAGTAGATCAAGCATCTATGAACTTCAATTCTGCAATGGATTTATTAAGACCAAGAGTTCGATCATTTGGTGAAAGGGAGTCTGACATACTTAATAAAACAGGAGACTTTATTGTGCTGACGGTAAGTCTTCATTAACAGTTAAAATTTTTTAATTAAGTGCAATATGAAAAAAGTGCTTTTTAATAGGTACACGGTATTTCGGAAGCTGGTCCGGAAGTGAGATGCGAATTAGTACAAGTACTTCAAAATCGCTTAGACGATGCTGTTCTAGAGGTATTGTCCGTGATGCTAGGAAGAAATCCAATGTGCAAGCTGACCCCGTCAGATGTACACTTTATTCAAAAACCATATCGAGCACCCGAAAGTGTTATTCGTTTATCCGTGCAACAGCGTTACCTGGGGCATATGGGTGCTCTTGGTTACTACCTTCGTCAAAATATACTCCAATTTCTTTACACGCCTAAGTATACAGATACAAGAGGACACTCACACTTTCAAGATTACTCTCAGTCAGAGGGTTCAAATAAACGCATACCTGATAACGACATTTTTCTATTTAACCAAAGTCATTCCAGCGGTAGTAAAGGTATCGCCTGTATTGCAGCAGCAATTGTCAACGAGAAAAGTGAAATCATTGCTACGGAGAATTATAATGTTTTCAAATTAATGTTTCCTAAATGTCCAGAAATGACAGATTTTGAAGAAATTGTCTCAACTGAAGTTTACTGGGGAGAGAATTGCGTAAGTAAAAACTATTCAAAAATGATTTCTTAATTAAAAAAAGATTCTTAAAAATTACTTTTTTAAATATTTCAGTTGAAGCAAATGAATAAAACTGAGGTACAACCAGCAGCTTTTGTAGAATTCCGTATATGGAAACAGGGTCGAGTAAATTTAGAGTCTCTCGTTCAGAAATTGAAAGCCGCTGTTACGCATGCAAATTGGGATCTGAATACTGAATATACTTTTTTACCAATGCCATTAGCAGAGCCGTCTAAAGAAGATTCTGGCGATTCCGATGATTCACTTATAACAACTGATTCTTCTGAATTAAGTGATTATGACTTAGGTATTTATTATTAATTTTTTTAGTATACATGTACAAAAGAAACATCTTCTTGAATAAAGAAAAAATTATGTTTTAATTAGGAGAACGAGGCAAATTAAGTAAAGTCTACCATACAACATTATCTTATTGGTTCCAATTTGCATTGGATATATCAGCACCGGCAATTAAAAAACACGTAGTAAAGCTAGAAAGACGACATTCACTGCCGGTAATTCTAAAAGAACTACAAAATCTTGTACATAATCACGCTGCAGATACAACAGTACGAACCTTTGTACAATGGAGTAGGCAACCATTCTGCAATACTGACTTAATGAAAGACGAATTGTTAATGATCAATAAATCATTAGATAGTTGCGATGGAAGTAGTAAATGGTTACCAAAAGCAGCCGAATTAAAAAATACAGATGAATTGCTTTTTTTACCGTGTGATTCTACAAAGGAAGATCCCGGAATGTCCGTTAGATGTATTTTGATTGGAAGAAATTTTCAACAATGGAAAGCTTCATTTAGTACTAGGATTGAGTCTGATCAACTTATTCCCAAAGGTAATACTAACTTTTTGAAATATTTAAAATTGTATACTTTAAGATTTAAGATGCAACCCTTAGAGGCTCGCACTGTTTCATAAATGAGTCAGAGCAAACTCGGACATATATTCATAATATGCACGAACTTTCCGTAAAAAAATAAGTCGATGTAAATGAAAAAGTCCTTTGAGGGTTAAAATGTAATAAATTTATGGAAAGTTCAATTCATTGGCATAATAATTCTTGCAAAATGTAGTCCATATATAATGCATTAAATAAAAACTTGACCGTCGCAAAACGCTCAGCAGAAGTGAAACTTTTCCATCTTTATGTAGAATTATGGAAAAGACATCTAATACGCCTACAAACGTTTCACTTAAAAAGTTACTTACAAGAAATTATTTTCAATAATCTTGAAGAAACAATTTTTTGTTAAGTCTCGAAATATATCATAACCAATTTATTAAATTATTTTCTCAATTGAATTAAAATCCCTCCAGAATCCCTTAGATCCTGCACTGCTCTCACATTCCCTCCTCTTATTTACCTCGAATACGAGGTTTTTTATCAAGGGTCCCGGAAGACGTGAGTTAGTAACAAACATTTATCGATCTAGCTTTTTCCCCGGAAAAATGCTAGATAAAATGAAGGAAAAATTAATCAAAAAATACTTTCAATTATTTTAATTACGCGTTCAAAGAAATCTAAGTGGGTTTTGATAAATGGGGCCCGAAAAATTATTTTCGAAGTTATCGGATACGTTTTATTGTATAATAATTTCCTTCTTTCTATATTATTAGATCAGAAACTTCTTCAAAAGTTCAATCCTTTAATTTTGGAAAAAACCTTCGTACCTAGGCAAAGGTTACTTTTAGCTAAAGTAGAAAGCCAACACGTATGTAACATTAATTATTTAGTATTAAATTAATTTTTTAAATACTATTTCATAATTTTTCTTTGAAATAGATCATCCTTTACATATACAATTGGTCGAAAGAGCGTTCCGAGAAGTTGATTAAACAAGTAACGAATTTGGGTCTGTGGCTTTCATCAAGATCAAATTTGTACTCTAACATAATAATGCAAAAACTAGGAATATTCCACCATCAACCCACAGGAAATCGCAGTTCAGACGAGCATAATAATTCACAGTTCTTCCAGATATCAGATATGGAAAGTCTGACAAAGTTTCCCAATTCGAATCTTGATAATAAAGAATGGCAAAGAATGAACACTCGGATTCAAAGCGGCAAAGGTATGGGATTCTCGTGGAACCAGGTAGTAGGACAAGTGATGCGTGATGCTAAACCAACTGGTCAATATCCATCCAATACGAATGATCCTGTTGTTAAAGCTGCTTACGACTTTCAAGAACTTCGACACAAAGAAAAAAAGACTAAAGGTATTTAGCAAATAGGTGAAACTTGATTCAATTAAAAAGATATTAATAATGAAAATTTTTTTAATTAGATGAATTGAATAAACTAAATTCTATATGGCAAAGTCGTGGTCCAGTTCCAAATTTACCTATCTCTTTAGCTACTTTGAATACTTTTAAACAGCACTCGCGGCTTATTCATTATTGTCATACACCTTTACTTTTTCTGCCGTCTTGGCGAATACAATCAGCAGCCACAAGGGATCATTCTTTGATACCACCACCATTTCATTTAAGCCATTCACACCAAAGATCTCGAACTACCAGTGATGCGTCAAATAGGAAAATTATTTCCGAATGGCACAAGCAATTATGCGAGTTAATGTTGTCTGAATATAAACAATATCTTCAAGTACTTGGATTCAACCCAATTCAAGTAGAACTTCAACAAAAAATGTAATTATAATTTTTTAAATTTCATGAAAGCACCATATCAATACTTTTCTACTAATTAATTGTTTTGAATACAGCGAAGGAGATGCTACTCTTAAACAAGCATTTTATCTTAAAAAATCTATGCTTGGCGGTGTACTCTTGTTCGAAATTCATTTGACTGAACCATTTTTCGTCGTTAAATTAAGAGTTATTGAATGCAGCCGATTGCAAGCAAAGACAAGCAGTGCCTTAGTTAATCAGGTAATAAAAAAAGATTTTTTTTAACAAATTTTACTTTGTTAGCATATTTAAATACATTTTTTTTAGTTCATGTTGAGCTTCATAGATGCCTGTGATGAGATTAAAGTAAATATGCACTTACATTCCTTCACATACGATTTCCACCTGCGATGTATTCATTCTTACATCGCTGGAAATAGCCAGTGGTCCTTAAAACACGATTATCATCTTACGAACTTTTTAGAGGATTTTAACAAATATTATAGCAAAGCGCCTAATTACGCTAGAAATTTAATCCATAGTGGTAAGTTCGCAGACGGAATCGACCTTAAGGAGGGTCCTTCTCAAGGACAAAGTTAATAAAACCTTTCAGAAATTCTAATTGCCTTCGATAAGGCGGCACTTTCTGTGGCCCTTAGGAAGGACGTTAAACCTCCTTAGGGTTGAAAAGTTGGGAGGAGAATAAGAAGTTTTTTGACGGATAAATATTCGTATCACTTTTTATGAATTAGTACAATCTGTCATTAGTAGTAATTGTATGTTGTATGATAATAATTCAAATATTTTCTTTAGGTGTCGTTACAGTGAGTAATTTAGTTACACCAGCATACACTCTGTATCAGTACCTGTTATCTCACGAGAAGACTTACGGTATGCAAGTGTTTTCTATGATAGACGATTCTGATGACACAATGCCCAACGAGTACGTCCTTGTAAAGTTACAAAGTACTCCGCTGATGAGTTACCACGATTCACAGGATACCAAATACACGGGTGACTTTGATGTAGCACTTATCGTCACGTGGTTAGAACAATTTGCTCAGACGGATAGCCGCGAAATCACGCTAAAGTATTATCTCATGCTAACGAGTAAACGAGAGCTCTATCCGAAGCGCGAAGTCGAGAACCATAATAAAATTGGCAAGTTTCGCACAGTCTACAGTGTAATCAAGTCCATGGCCAGTTCGCAAGGGGACACTTTGTCCGAATCAAGCCCGGCGTCGACTACCTCACCCTATTTAAGCAAGCAGCAAAAAATTGATCTCGTATCAAGTTCAAGTGATCTGCAAATTCAGCCGGAGCACGCTAATACTAAATGGGTAAAATTTTTCTTTTTTAGTCTTCTAATTCTTTTTTCTTATTTGAAATCTTCTTTAAATACAGGAAACAAATGCGGCGGGTTCTTTAGGCTCACTGAAGGAATGCGACGGTATGGATACAGAAGAAACAGCAGAAGAAAATGCAGATAACCCGCAGGCTCCGACACCACCACCAGTACCTGATTCTCCTCTCGCTGCCAATGTACTCAATGCTTCGACCATATCTTCTACAAATTTTACACAAATACGTCAGGAATCAGTAAATTATCTGGGCTATTACTCGTCACATGAGCAAGTCATGCAACAGCTCATCATGTCGCAAGCAAATGCCGCTCAGCAGCACATCATCAACATGATTGAAAGAGGTGCCTTACATTGTCGGACTCATTTGCTCTGGAATCGACTGCTCGAGAGCAAATCGCCAATGTCGTATGCAGAGTTTGTGGAACTTCGTTCGTTGGCGCGCGTTGAGTCTTTGTCAAAAGTGGACCCAAGACTGAGTCCCCTCCTTAACCAACCGATATCTTGGTACCAATCTCTTGCCAAAGTTCTACAGAATAAATATCAGGAATACCACAAGCAGTTCAACGCACCAGACGGCAATTTAATGCATCATCTTATTCTTCATCCGAATTACGTTCAGGCTTTTATGATGTTAACAATCGACCTTCATACGTCTAGAGGTGTAAGTATATGAAAATATAAAATACTTTCTAATAAAAGAATGAAATACTTAAGCCAAAAATATATATTTTTTTAGGAATTGCATGCTGTCTGTAGAAAATCAGAAGAAACAATAGGAACACCGTTTACAGTCGGGGACATTTATACGTTAATCGAAGACTTTGTTAATGCCTGTTGTTTCCACCTTTGGGTGGGATTATACTCTTAAATATAGATTATTTTTTTAAATTTTGAAAGAACTATCTTTGTTAACGTATGTTATTGTAAATAATAAAATAAAAATATTTTCTTGTTAAAATGTTTGCTTTATTTTAATATCAATTGGGATAAAAAGGGAAACGGTACGCTTCATTAATAAATTAACATAAAAAAAACATATTTATGTACAGAAATGTTTTATTCTTAAATTATGCACAAATTGCAATTCAATACAAATGTATCTGAAACAAGCAAGTTGGGGGATATCTCAGTTTTTTTTGCCGCTTCACAGTAATATAGCGTACATTCTTAGATGTCAAGGGCAGCTACTTCACGTAGGTGTCCATTATACGATAGTTTCAATAACTGACGTACGTTTTTTCATTATTATTCTTTCTCTCACTTGATTTAGTATTGGTTTTCACAATAAGTATCAGACACGTCCGATCAGTTGTCATATCCGGAAGAAGAAATACCACAGTTTTTTATTTTTTAAATTGAATGAACTTCAATTTAACTTGGATCGTTGACCACATCTATGTTTATAGCTCTTGGTACAGTAAAGCTAAATTATTTTTCAGACATTCACATTTCTACCAAGTTATAATAGAATAATTAAGGTATGCGCGCGTACGCTAAGTCTTCGCTTCAGCTAGATATCATAAAAACATGTATCATTCCTTCTCTCTGGCACATCGTACATTGGTATTGCTAAGTTTAAGTTTAATTTTCCTTTTTTAAATCAAGTGAAAACAATCGCATTGAATGAGACCTGGGCGAGAGCTGCATTATTATCAATCCTTTTTAATAATTGATAAGTCGCAGCTTTTACGCATATACCGCAGCTATAATAAGGAGTAAAACAAGGATTAAAAAAAAAATACAGAAAACTGGATAAACGACGCGAAGCTTACGCAGCGGTGGGTAAACTGCCAAGGAAAAAGTGAACCGACCCTTTGCGCAACTAAGCGCCACTTTTTTCTCGCGTTTCAATTTACAACGCGTTTACATGCCGCTGTTATTTTCTCATCTTTTTAAGTTCTATAATCTTATCTTTAGCCAATTTATCGGCAAATATTTTATAAACTAACCAATTAATTAGCACTCATTGAAACATAAAAATCTAGTATTGTGTCTCAAGTAACTAGTAGTAATCGTAAACGAAAGAAAAAAAGAAAAACTCAATCATGTATAGCAAAAAATGGGAGTAACATCATTGGGATACCATTTTAACCAGGATTCATTACAGCTGCCGTTTCTTTTTATTTTTCCATCTTTTTCATATTTCTTAACATTTGCGTTTTTTATTCCTCTGAAAGCGGATGTTGAAATCTTTGTATCAACGGCGATTTCCGATCTAGTAACAGAAGAAAAATCCATTTTTGTTGAAATGTTCATTTTTATTGATTTTTTCTATTACTAGTGAAAATTCGCTCCTGGCGGCAATTGACGCAGGAGCAGCGAACGCTCGATTGGGTTTACTATCTTCTTAACTCTCTTATAAACATCAACTCGAGCATACGCTATAGACATCGTTCGGTGAGTACATGTAGATGCAGGTGACCGCAAGCGGAGCACCGCCGATCAAGAGTTGAATATAAAAAATGAGGCACAGTTTCACAATCATGGGAAAATTCTCTTTCTCCTGTTTTCTAAACCGAATTCCGCGGCCGCTGCTGCTGCTGTTGCCTCCCAATGAATGCGTCCATATAGTAAATTGAAGACGGCGCTCTTTTTATCTGGAGCATGTCATCGTTTTTATTTTTTTAAACTAAACCATGCATGAATATTATACGTGTCCTTAAATTTTTTTTTTGTTTTTTTTTTATCCTTTTAATCTTTAAGGAGAATGACTGTTGATTACAAGTGTCGTTATTTGTTTTATTTTCTTATCGGTAGCAAACAGTCTTAATGACGAGCATAGGTTAATCTTCATGTCGCGTTTCAAAAATTGTGTAGTCCATTAGTGAGTAGAGGTTAATGCGTCATGTTGCGTGCTGATGTAGGTAGCTCGGGGTTTACAATATACATCCTTTATATATATTTTTATATATCGTGTCGCGAGCATTTCTTTTATCATTTCTTTGTTAATGTCACTCATTTTATATTTTTTTCACCTTGTTTAACTATTTATCTTTAAACATTTGCTTTTTAAATCTCTTTCCATGTATCGTACTTAAAAAAATTCTATATTCTCGCTCTTATGTATCTGTCACTTGTAAACGTTAGCTCTCTTCCATCAGTCCGTCTTGGGGGGGTGTTCACCATTTGCCGTCAAGACTACACTAACAACATTAGCCACTGGTACCGTTGACCATGGCTTCCTTGGGTTTGTTGTTTTGTGATGCACGCGGATAGCGGTTTCTCTGTTCTCGCTGACCCTTCGGACCTTGCTGATTGCTAGGATTCGTTGACACTGAAATGTCATTGCTCGACTGTGTTCCCTGTATTTTTACGTCATTCGAACCTCCAGATTGATCAACTGGACCAGCGCTGCTTCCTGCAATCATTAATTTTTAATAAAATGACTTAGCTTAAAAAGTAAAAATACCTTATTTATTTATAAATTTTTAAAATCTTAAGAGAATATGTTGTGCCAACGTTGCAATCTTCTAATTTTCCGATAGACAGACAATTGTATCCTGAAATTTTTTTTTCTACAACTATGTCTAAATAATAACATTATCTACTACATTCTCTTAACGTTGATTACTTATTTTTATAATTTTGTATTCTTCAAAAAAATCTCTTTGAAAAATTACTTTAAGCAACATTTTTTAGCTGACTATTTTATTTTAAATTTTCAGGACCCCAAGCAAATTGTAATTAATTAATTGCCATTGATTCTTTGACCTGCAGATTAAAGTTATAATTGTTTCAAAACATACTGCAATCTTAGCAATTTACCTCGACGACTATTAGATGGCGTAGAGCTGCGCTGACGATAGCGTCGTGAGCGCCTTTTAGATCCCCTGGAGCCACCTTCCATACTCGATACTGATTCTACATAAATTCAAACCATTGTGACCATCTATTAGTCTATTTTTTCCTTAACAAGCTTGTTCAAAATTCATTACTCTTTAGTGTTAGTAACAGGCATTAAGTTAATGTACCCAGTTATAAATTCCACAACACAGGATGGTTAGATGGTCACAACTGTTTGTTGTATGCAAGTTGCATTCGAAAAGCATTCAAAGATAGAAGCTTTTTTCACTTATAGGTTTTATTAAATGAACAGTTTTGAAAAATGAAGTTAGTAATATTAAGCTTTTTATTAATCATATTTATTCTTAATATCAAGTTTAGTTACAATTTCTTTCAGCTAGTATCAATAATTGAAAATTATTAAGAGTTTTTTAATAGTTTTTTAAACTGTACAATTAATAAATCTTTCATTAATAAGCTTCCTATCTATTAATATACGAAACATTCGCATGCTTTCAGATATATGCGAAACGCACAAAAAAAAATAATATTATTCCTTACCTCGATCGACACTCGACATGTCTTGACTATCAAGAACGGTGTCCTCATCATCTGTGGTTCGGCGACGGTCGTCCCTGCGGTCTCTGCGCTGTGGATTAGGACGACCTCCGCCACCCTGTCTGCCGTATCCACCACCGCCACCTCCAGAACCACCTTGTCCACCTTGGTGACCTCTGGGCGGCAAATCACGAACACGGTCGTCGTTACTATCCATAGTATCTCGACGCATACCTATTTAAAGTATTTTGGTAGATAAAATTATTTTTTCTGGTGTATAAAAACTTTTATTATTTATTACTAATTTTTATTTTTTATTTCTTTATTTAAAAGGTTAAAGAAGGTCACTTAAATATTTCATTATTTTAGCATTATAGGTGAATTATCGATCTTCTCGGACGATTATAAAATAAATAAAACTTATTTTATTACTTACGTAAAGAATTATTATTGTTAATGATTGATTTTTGTACTGTTCACCATAATCCTCTTAAAAGAGTGGCAAATTTCGTAATCAATAACCTTATTTATTTTATATCTAATTGACTTGTGGAAATCGTAAATTCTTTCTTTAACAATAATTAAACGAGAGAAATATGGATCCTAATTATAAAAATTACAAATATTTATAATTCTTTTATTTACCACTGTTGTGCCTGGTTGGCGCTCTACCTCTACCGCCACGCCCTCTAGACTGACCACCTCCTCGTCCACCGCGTGAACTCGTGTTTTCATCGGGTCCCATTTGCATTCCTCGTCTCTGTGGTTGGAAATTGTGCATTGGTCCAGTATTTGAGCCATGGATGCTTCTTAACTGTTGATCTATTTCCAGCTTTTCTTGCCGTAATTGTTCGACTTCCTATAATTGTTACGCAAATAAAAATAAAAATATCGTTATTTTAAAGGAATGATCCAAAAATATTTTCTTTAAAGAAGTATAGTGATCGAAATTGGAATTTCTAAGTTTTTCATTCGTATTTTAAATTTATATTTTCAAAAAATTCAAAATAAGACAAAAAAATTGGTAAAACTGTAATGTCGATATTTCATATTCTACTGTTCACAAAATTTCATATTCTACTTGTTCACGAAAGAATTTATTATTTTAAAAAATATAAATGAAAGCAATTTTGTATATAAAGCAATAATTTACCTTCAGGTGAGCTAAGTGATATTCCAACAGAACTTTAGCATTTGAAATACTTTCAACGGTACCCACAAATACAAAAGGAACTTGTCCTTCTTCCCTTGGAATAGTTGGTTGTGGTTCATTGTCACCTTCAATTTTCACCCTCACCTAAAATAAGGTGAATTTTTTTAAAGTTTTTAGTCGTAGTTAAATTAAATAGATTTATACTTCACTTATTTGTTATGTACTTTACTTACAACGCCACTTTTGTCCACGATCTCTTGAATGATTCGGCCGTTTTTACCAATAACTTTCCCCACAAGAATGCGGGGAACTTGTATTGATTCTTCGCTGTACTCTAACATGGAGCGAGCTTTCTTTACAGCATGGTTCGTCTAAGTAACAGAAGAACGTGTTACATTAAATATTTAAGTTTTAAAATAAAATTTACTTTTACTCATTTTATTGAGAGCATACCTCTCCATAAATCTTAAAAGTACAAGAGTTTTCTTCCAGTTCGATATTGGTAATGCCATCTACTTTTCTTGCCTGCTGTATGTTTGCTCCATGAGCACCTATAGCCAAACCCATAAGATCTTCTCTGACATTGAACTCATCTGTGTACCTGTAAGAAATAATTATTTAAATATACTTGTCAATTTAATTAGCACACTTTTAAACTCCTATCAGTTAATATTAAATTTTATACAATGTGGCCAAGCTGAAAGATGTAAGAAATTAAATATATTTATCTAAGTGGATGTGAAGTGTTATACATTATTTATAAACTTTTGGTTAGTAACATTATAGTTTTTCAAATTTGTACAGTTTCGAACATTTTTTAAAATAAAACTATAAAATTTGGAAAAGTATAATATTGATAAGTACATGTAAATTATATATATATCTTTTTACATCCTCTTATAATAAATATTTGTCAAATATAAGTTTACTTTATGGCAATTTAAAAGATTTTTTAATCATTTATATTAATTTACACATATTTGTATAATTTACTCCTTCAGCATGGAACAGCCAAAACGTGCAAACACACATGCATTTAAAGCAACAAGTGCATAATCATTTATAAAATAGTTACATTACTAAAATTGATCGATGCTTTGTTTTTGGTGTTCTGTGATTAATAAAATATTTTTTACTTTTTTCTTAAATAGAATAAATAGAATTATTTTTTCCTCAAGTTTTGTTTCATTTAGAAACAAATTTATTTATTTTTCATTAAAAAATTTTTGTTTCAAAGACGAGGGACAAGCAGACGGGCGATCATTTATATATAAATTTTTGATACTTGTAACATTTTTTAGATTACTAAAAGTTAATTTCTAAATAAAAAAATAATAGATAAATCATATTTTTAGAGTTAATAACTAAAAATTATTATTTAAAAGTTATTTCTGACATTTAAAAAAATATAGATACCAATAATCACCAGCTATATATTGCATTTGGCATACTTTGTAGAACTTACTAAAGGAGCATGTATAAAACAATTTACAAAATGAACTCTTTTGCTTAAAAAGTGATAAAAGCATACATTTTCCACTGATACTATTTGTGGCATGCACATTAAATGTGTAATCATCAGAAAAAAACGATGGAATCTCAAAGATATACAGCGTGTAAACTTGTATAAAAATACAAATAAGCTAACTTAAGTGGTCTAGACCACACATGGGTCTCACCTTGCATTTGTGCTCACTCCTGCCTCAAACTCTGAGACACGTTGATATACAAAGTTTGAAGGTCTAAATTTGCTGAAATAAGAAAGAAATCCCTGATGTAACAGCGAGGTCCTAATTTCAGAATATCTCCAATTTATAAATATTAAAATTTATCATTAATTTTAGAACAAAATTAAATCTTTAGCTCAGATTTAACAGTACTTTATATTGAAATATTGAAATATATGAGTTAAAAAAGATAAAATGTTTATAGGAATTCATTGTGAGGTATAGGAATAAATTATATAATACTTAATAAAATAGGATCCTAAAAATAGCCTAATTTTATTTAAACCTATAAATTAACTGGTATGTAAGTCATTAAAAAAAAATCATGGTTATAATTTATTTGAAGTTTAAAAATTTCGAGTTTTTAATTTTAATATTCAGAAATTAGAGCCCCTCCTGACGTAACTTGAAGAACAGAACTTGAAGATTTACATACAAAAGAATGGCCCTATCCTACGCCCTTGCCATTCTGTCTGTTTGCTGTCGAATAATTATTGCTCCATTCATCCAGATGATCCCTAATCGAGTATGCGTGAGAAAAACACTGCATGCGCAAAATTTGTCACCTTAGCCAAAAAGCAACTAACTTATTAACAAAAACGACTATTAAGTTTTTTCTTCTTTTATACAATTCTTGTATAATAATTTTTACCAGCAAAGCATCGATCATTTCGGGTTAATAATGGTGAGTTTAATTCCCGATGTATTAATTTTTTTTTATTTTAAAGAAAGAAAAATAAACAAAACAAGACAGAATGCAAAAACTTCATTCACAATAATTTTAAGTTTTATAAATATTTTGTATTAAAAATATAAAAAGTGTTAGGGTAGTGAGTTAGTAAAGATTTTAAAAGGATTAATGTATACTTATGATTACCTACAATAAACTATGAATTAAATTTAGAACTGAATGAATAGTATGATTTTTAATAGTAGCAGGAGGGGTTACACAGAATGTGTAATAAAATGAAATTATAAACGTAATGAAATTAAGAATATTTTGCGCTTTTATACAGAGTATCTTTCACCTTTGCCAAGAATGCAAATTACAGACAGGATGGTAGCGAGGACAGTGAATTCATGTTTGTGTATGTATTAATAAATTGTAGTTGTGGATGTGGAAGAGGCAAGAACAAATGGAGTGTTATAAATCATAGCATTAAATTTTTAAGATATTATTAATTACTTACACTCCGACTGTTTGAAGTTTGGTTGATTCCAACTGACGAGCTGCTTCTTCTGTTCTTCTTAAAAGAAGGACCTAAATAAAAGAATCATAATAAATTTCAATTTTAAAAAGTAACTAAAATATTTTTTTGCAACTTATTTAACATAACAAAATTAAGATTTATTTATTTTAACAATACCTTTTGTGACAAGTTACGAAAATGCATATCTTGAAGCATGCTACAATGCCGATGTATATTTTCATTTCGGGAGATGGCCAGCAATACTCCCCGATCAGGCACATATCGACACACTGCTGCTCCTATTACTTTTTGAAATTCCTTGTGCACATTATCCATTTTTGCACTATTCATTAATAAAATATTTTTAATTGTTTTGTTATAATTAACTGTTTTATGATCAAAAAGCATATTAACAATAACTTACAATTCTCGCAGCTCTTCAGGTACTTCAATTTCGATCTTATGAAATGTATTTTTGTCAATGGGAGGGTTTGGATTTTTTGGTCTTAATCTCTCACTGGCTACAATTTCAGAATAAGCACAATCCCATCCGACGTATTCAATAACTTGGAACCCACCCTTTGTCATCTGTATAATAAAAATGTATGTATTGAAATTTTAAATTATATTGTAAGATTTATTTATTATTATTATTTAAAAAAAAGCAATTAAATTTCCAGTTAAGTTGAGTATATTAATTGTTACATATTCACTTTTGGTAAGAAAATACTAACAGTAATAACAGCCCTCCACCATCCACTAGCTTCTTGCTCATTTGCTCTAGAAAAGACTTCAATTTCTTGGCTTTCCTGGAATTCCGCCTTTGTATTTTCTTTAGGAGGTAGACGAACCTTAGAGAAAGGGAATTTGGATTCTGGTTGCCAGCTATAACATTTATTTAAAAATAATTATCAATTCTAAATTGGCAATATTTTTTTGATATTATAAAAATTTCAAAGTAATACATTATTATGTCTATTTAAATCTTTGGAAAGTTGAAATTAGCAAAATATTTAATGACAAATTTATAGCTTTATAGAATTTTCGTGTAGATAAAAAACTTACTCATTTTCGAAAGCCACGAGAACTTCCTCATCAAATACATCCCTGACAAAGGCCTGTAAAAAAGTAAAATTCTATGATCAAAGCGAAATCTCTTTACAATCGTCATTCGGCTCAGCGCCGCGGCTTTATACGAGATTTCCAAAAAAGGTGTTTGCACCTAGTGGACATTTCCGCCCGCGCATCTTTAGAAAAAAGTTGAAAAAAAGAGGAGCAGCAGCGGCTATTCAAATCTTTGGTTAATGGTTGTCGAGAGCCAAGATCCTGTCGACGCTCTAACCCATCCCTAGGCTTTTCCCTCATCCCCTTCACGTTTCCGGCCATGAAATTTGCCTTTAGTCTCTCGCGGCACGAGCACCCCGTGGATCGAGCCTTCAATGTCTCCCGAGAAAGCGTCGAGAGGGTAGAGAGGAAAAAAAAAGAGAGGGGCTACGCGTCGAGAGCGAGAGAGACGGCGTGACCGAGCGAGAGGCAGACATTGCGTTTGCAGGGTAACGCGCGCCGAAAAAGCCGACCGCCCGAACCTCCTCGTTCCCGAGACTCCAAGAGTTCATCCTCAAGGAAGGCATCGTCGTCTTCCAGGAAGAAGCCTAGAGTCATGGCGTCCCTGCAAGAAAGCGAAAGAAAGGGAAGCCGCGGGAGAGACGACAGCCCCGCGGAAGGAGGATACGTGCTCGCCGGGCCGATTAACAATGCGAGCGCGAAACCGCGCAAAGGCCGATGTCCGGGTAGCGGATAGTGCGGACTAGACTTCGATCTTCTTCCCAGCCAACTCTCCGGCACACTTTTAGCGCAAACATACCTTATAATACGCTCCGTTTTCGCCGCATACTTCGACTGCGAGATCCTCCATCTTGCTTTTGTGTGGTGACGGGCCCCGTCGTGTCTCTCGACGGACACACACGACTCGCTCTATCCTCTCTCTCACGGCTGCTCTCCCCTGCGCCAGCGCGTTGCCGCCGCCGCCGTCCCCACCGCCGCCGCTCGCCGTTTTTAAGCTGGTATACCTATAGTGTAGTGAAACTCGAGAGCGCGCTCGCTGCGGCGCTGCTGTCGATAATGTAGGTTAGCCAACTTTTTCCAAAGATTTCTTGATTTCTGATCTGGTTTTAATTTCCTATTTGTCCTTTATTCACTTAGCCCTTTGTTCCGACACTTTAGCTAATCCTACCAGGACAAACGAAATTTATTCGTTGACCGCTTTCTCGACTCGGGTGCAAGAAAAAACAATGACGATACGTTAAATTGGCCGTGCCTTATTATAACATGATAGTCAGCTGAATTTTAATTTCAAAAATCACGTTAGATTAATGAATTTTAGACTATCTACATGCAATTAGTATTGTAGAAGAGATTGTGAAAACGGATATATATATATATATATATGTATTACTATCTTTGTAGTTTTTAAAATTTTGTAAATTTAATTTAATGTTCGTTTTGAATTCCTTTGTCTATCCGCAGGTAAAAAGGAAAGATATATTTAAAGATTTTTTTCAAATACTTAGAACTGAAAATCCTACGTAACCACAATACCGATATCTTGCAACTTACATATATAAAGTAAATGAAGAAATATTAAAGCAATAGCATTAAAATCAATTTACTTTGAAATTTTGCGCTAATAAGAAACCCTGGGTCTGAAAACCTGAAGCCCGAATGAATAGGAAACGTCAGATACCGATTGAGCTGACGTCATTTTACGTGCCAAATACTTGGAAATTTGAAATACATAATACACTCGAACGTATCAGGGTTATTGGACAATATACTGTGGGACACCGTGTAGCCAATTTCAGGGCGTAGATATACAGAAAGTATACCTATGTTTATATAGATAATTCAATATATAGGTATACTTCCTACGTTATTTTACTCTGAAATTAGCTGTAGGCTGTAGGGTGTCCCCAAAGCATTTTGTCCAACACACTGGAAAATATTCAAAGTGTTGTACGTTGTTCAAATGCACACTGCAGTTACAGCTACACGCCCGTACACGTGACGATAATATCGTCAGCTTACATAGCACTCCGTCGTCCCATGTATAAGCATAAACGATATAAATTGTATAAAGTATTAGTGCAGGCTACACTTCACTTTAAAACAAAATACTGCTCAAAATAGCAATACTGATTTTTATTTTTCAAAATCATAGAAAACTTCATAGAAACCATCAAGGTTCCAAAAAAAAAAACGGTAAAATCGTAATTCTAATTTAGAATGTGTTTAAAAATAAATGATGTATTAATAAGATATAAATAAAGAATTATCTCTACCTGAAAGCTTTATAATGTATACAAATCTTTTTGTGGAAGTTAACAAACAAATTGAATACTTATTCTTACTTTTAATAAATTTTTTCTTACTATTCATATTAATTGAAAGCAAAACATTTTTATTACGATTTAGTTATTTTTGGCTTCTAACTGGTATCTTTGATAAATTGATGAGGTTTTACAAAGGAAATGGCAGAAAATTTTTTGCAACAATTTTTCATCTTTACAATATATCTTTACATTTGTTATTATAATTTAATTGACAACTTCAAAATAATTTTAATTCATGCATAACGATGCATAAACATTTTCAAGGAGATAAGATAGAGAGTAAATGACTCATCTGAGGACAATTGACAGTAAACAATATTTACCTAAATTGATGTTTATATTTTTATATAGAAATCTTTTGTCAGTTGAGAATTTTGTTTACAGTAAAAAATGTATGAAAAAATATATTTAATTTGCTAGCAAGAAATCGCCTTTAACGCTTTAACGCCTCGATAATTGTCCAAATAAATATAATAATGCAGAAACTAAAATATATAATTAAAAATGTTATTTATGTAAATTATAAAAGAATTCCAAAAAAGTCCATCATAGACTAATCGAATTTCAAAAGCTATAAGTCATTATTCGCATGCATATTTCGAAGTCCGCAATCAGCTGGACATTCGGTCTCCTTCAGTATAAGTAAATTTCTCGACGTGTCGGTATTCCAGTTAATCGAGTTTGAACAACGAAAAAGCGAATAAGTAGAGTCAATTTCCTGAAAAAGATAAGGAGAATGAAAATTACGTACGCCCACGAGTAAGGAGAGGGGCAAAGACTGGAGAATAGAAAAAGGGAAGGGGAATCGCCTGGTCCTTCTTAACCAACAAAGCACGCAATTTACTACGGTTCGTTCGCAATTATATCGCGTTCATTCCTACACCTATTTAGTTTTTCGAATTTCAAATTACCAATTTTTATTTCAAGAATCTTCAATATCTTGTCGGTGGTATCTGCATATATATAGAAAAAGAGCAGAATTAGGTACCTATACATGAATATAACGCTGGGTACTTCTTACGGGGAGCTCTCCCCGTAATGAGGCAAGTGAATCGAGAAGACCTGGAGAGTTCTGTCTGTCTCCTGGAAGGAGAAGAACGTACGCAGTTCGCGCATTAAGTGACTCATCCTCTCGAGCGCCTTAACGTGCTTTGGCGTGATTCACGAAACGCTAGAGAGAGAGAGAGAGAGAGGCGAGAGAGAGAGAGAGAGAGAGAGAGAGAAGAGAAAGAGAACGAGCGACACGACGTTGACGACTTCGACGACGACGACGGAGAAGGTGCGCTGCCACCGTGATTGCCACTACTGTTCTCTTGTCATTGTTCGTCCGACGCCCGATTTTCAACACGATACTCATTTCGTAACGCTTAAAAAATTAGTCAGGTATGGTATACATATATTGAAGACGAGTTCTCGACGTATATTCGTGTCTATACTCGATCCTTACTGGTCAGAAAACTTTCGCTTTTGCGCTGTCTTTCAAGCCATTCTGCTACTGCTACTGCTACGTCTGCATTTTCATCAAGAGTAAGAGAGAGAGAGGGACAAGTGAGCAACGTATAAAATTTTTCTTTCCTTACAGATCTCGAATTTCAGGGAGTGAACGGAACTTTTGGAGAAGGTGTCGTCTCATCTTGTGCACGAGATTTTAGAATAAGAATTGAGAAATTTCGGTGTTGCTTCTGCTTTTGTGTATGTGTATGTTATCAAAAATGTGTTTTCTATAGGTGGAATCACTAGTATGTAAAACAAAAAAATTAAAATATCTACTAGAGTTTCACACATCAGTTGTGTAAAATGTTTTGTGCAAGTTTGTATTCTTATAAATAGTGTGATTCAGCATCAAAAAAATCTAGCACAGCTGCTGTGGTAATTCAATTATGAAAAAAAAATTCTTAATTACAATTGTTAAAGAGTAATGGAAATAATATTTATTTTTCTATTGCAATAGTGTAAAATTTTGCAAATAGTTTAAATTTAAAAACTTTCTTATGCAGTATGTGTAATGGGGGTTGTTTTTAGAAAAATTATTCTTTCTGTCGATGTTCATAATAACTAATCATTAGTAAGTTCTATAAGTAAATAGATGCTTTTCATAAAAAAAATATCTGTATTAATATTAAACAAACTTATTATTTCTTAAAAAATAAGGAATAACCACAGATAATAAAACAATACCTATGAATATTTTGTATTAGCATTCTTTTAATATAAGCAGGCTGACACAGACTGCGTAATTAAAGTTTGAGTTATAATTGGACAGCCTATGTTTATTTAAAGATCTTATTAAATTATTAAATTGAAATTTTTACCATAGTTTCAAACCTGTTAAATATATCAAATTATTTATATCCCATTCCTTAAAAAAGTAACTATTTTGTAAATAATGATCAATGTGCAAACCTAATTTTTTTTATAGTGAAAACAAATTTTCTGTTATAGATTATAAAATCCTGTTATTGAATTCTGATATATTTGTCTCTGAGAGGCAAGTATGAGAGTGTGGTGAATTGGTTAATGTCAAAGAATGCTCAAGGACGTTGAGGTTGGATCAGGAGGATGCAGTGGTATAACTTCCAGACCTCGAAGGTTGATCCCACGCTTCTCCCTGAGAAGGTTACTTTATACAAGTCCATTAATAGGTCGACGTATCTCCAGACCTCCTACTTCCAACAACAGAAATGCCAAAGGTGAGAGAATAGGTTTAAAAAGAATAAGAATTTAAATTCAAAGAGAATGCTTAAAGTTATATAGCAAATTAAAATATCACACAATTAATATCTTTTTAGCCAAAGATTCAGTGAACAAACTGCCAGATATAGAAAGAGGTGAGGCCAAAATTAATAGTGGCCACAGCTATACACAATATCACAGTGTGGACTTGCAAAGAGCTACCAGTAAAGGATCTGTTCTATCAACAGCAGGCAAGGTAAGTTTTTTCTTATACATATTAGTTATTTTAAATGTTATTTAAAAAAAATAATTAACAAATGCATTAAATTCTTCAGAGTACTGAAAATGGAACGCAAGAGTGCCCTTTGTGTTTAGCTGAGCTTCCAGTAGAATTATTTCCAGTAATCCAATCCTGTCATCATCGTAGTTGTTATGACTGTTTTCAACAATATCTCAAAGTTGAAATCTCTGAATCTAGAGTTAATATTGCCTGCCCAGAGTGTTCAGAACCGTTACATCCTAATGGTAATTGACATTATTTTGATACATCTTTTTGAAATTAAAAATATTACAATGTTTATAAATAAATTAAAATTTTAAAGATATTCGAATGATTCTAAACGACCAAGTGCAACTTGAAAAGTATGAAGATTTTATGGTTAGAAGAGTTCTTGCAATAGAGCCAGATGCTAGGTGGTGTCCAGCTCCTGATTGTAGTTTTGCCGTAATTGCATCAGGTTGTGCCTCATGTCCAAAACTAAGATGTGAAAGACCAGGTTGTGATTCTTTCTTTTGTTACCACTGTAAAGCACGGTGGCACCCTAATCAGACTTGTGATGCAGCTCGAGCTCAACGTTCACAATACTACGAGCGCAGTTCGTCTCTTAGTTTTAGTCAAAGCGATTCTCAACACAGTACGTTAATTCTTTCTATTATTAAATAAATTTTTAAATTTTTATTTTCTTGTTTTTACAAACATTCTTTTGTATATTTTATAATCTAATTAGGAGATGATATTAAACCTTGTCCACGATGTCAAGTTCTTATTTTTAAAATGGATGATGGAAGCTGCAATCATATGACTTGTGCTATGTGCGCCGCAGAATTTTGTTGGCTATGTATGAAAGAAATTAGCGATCTCCATTATCTCAGGTAAGAATATAAAAAATATTTATATTGTATCACGTTCATCTGATGAACTCATCAGAAAAACGTCGGATAAACTTGTCTTTTACACGAAGGTATTAATTACGAGTGTCTAAATAATACATTTAAAGGTTTAAGATATTCATGTTAAGCAATTCACTATATTAAAAGGGAGTTTCTATTAAAATCACCAATTTTTATATATTTCTATTACAATTTCACGCATTCGTTTTATTTAAAAAAATCGTTTTATCATTAATTTTGTAAAAAAAAAGTATTTGTTTATTTTCAAAAACTTTGCATCCATAAATATGGTTTGAAATTACAGTCCGTCCGGATGCACATTTTGGGGTAAAAAACCATGGTCTAGAAAGAAGAAAATTCTCTGGCAACTCGGCACTCTGGTTGGTGCCCCAGTCGGCATTGGCCTTGTCGCCGGCATTGCTGTTCCTGCAATGATCATAGGTATAATAAGATTAAGCGCTTTCGTAAATTGTATTCTAAGATTAAGTTCTTTAAGCGACTTAAAGTACATGATTTTAATTGACTTTGCAGGCATTCCTGTTTGGGTTGGGCGAAGATTATATACGAGATACCAGAAAGCAAATAAGCACAAAAGAAACGCGTTTGTAGCTGGTGGTGTTACCGCATCGGTAAGTTTAAATGAAATTTTCATTCTACTTTTAGTAATTTTGCATGTGTTCGTTTTGGTTCGCGGAGAAACATTAATTTTTGCAACTAAATCCTGAAAATAAATTAAAAAATTGCTTAATTCAGCATTGAATTATAGATTTAAAAGTATTATTACTACTTATCCTCTAATACAAGGCCTATAAAAACGAAATATATAATTATTGAAACTAATTATCTGAACAAAAATTAATTACTGAACAAAAACTAATTTTTGAAAAAGTTTTTTAATCACAGCCTGCAGTGGCACCCATTAGAAAGGCATTTTCCTCTTATTTCCTTATTAGTCATTTTATTCGCATTTGTCATTGGTAAACCGTTGACTTGTAAAGATAATAACGGTTCATCGCACGAGCGCTCATCCGCAGCTCGTGTTTTATTTGATGAACTAGCGTGCACGTTTTCTATTCGTCACAAACTTTTGAGGAAACGCATGTTTTGTAATGAAGATAGCTTGAAAAATCAAACGGTTTTCTAACTTTTAATAAATACCGAAGCGGAAATAGCAGCCTTAATAGCACCTAAAATAAATGAATTTTGCTTCTAATGCCTAAATAAGACAGTGAAATATTTAGGAGGAAAATATTTTTATCAGTATGAATACAAAGTTTTTTACATGAAATTTTTATATGCATGTATTTTGAATTTTGTAGTGAAGTAATATTCATTAAATGCATAAAAACTCTAATTTTTTGTAAAAGTTCAGTTTTCTATCAAAAATTATTTTATTAATTAAAAATCAATAGAATAAAACAATTTCGACTTGAGCAAGTCGAAGATATGTAATACATTTATATAATTCAGTTAGCTCTGTCTTTTTTCTATTATATGCGCGTATTAATAATGCAATAAGCCTACATATTTTTAAAGAAAGTGTATCTTTTCGATTTCATTCAAACTAAAAAACTTGGAAAAATTACACACTTTTGAAATTTCAATTTAGTAGTGATTTATATGATACACAAAATAATTTTATTAATAAAATTTAACTTTTACTGATATAATTCAACTTATAATGCAAATATTCTTTTTCCTTTAAAATGACTTCATAGTAGTCCTATCAAATGCTGTCACTGAAAGCTTATTTTATGAGTCACAAAATTTTGCAAAGCCAAGTACTTAACACAAACCCATGATGTTGTTTCTATATTTTTTAAACGTCGCAGATAAGAATTATTAGTTTTTTTTTTTTTTTTCTTTAGAATAATTTCCTATTGAAAGAATGTTTTAATGGAATGATAAAGTACTGACAGTGTATTTTTTCTGAAGATAAGAAATAAAACCTAATGTCTGCGTCACTTCAAGAATTTCAATTAAACGATTGATAATAAATCGCAATCTTGTTGGGAAAACTTTTACCTCTTATCAAGTGTTTCATCTCAGCTTTTGATTAAGCACGCTAGGCGTACAAGAATTTAATTATTATGTATGCATGTGTTGCCAAGCCAATAAAAAAACGATAACAATTTTATGCGCGGCAATTGAATAAAGCGACGACTGTATTTTTAAAATGAATATTACATGCAAAAAGACAAAATTAGCGAAGGCTTAACTAGTTATTTTATTTTATTTTTTATTTTAATCGAGCTTATTTAGCTTTTTAAACAACGTCGTTGAATTTTTTGAAGTTTAAAATGGATTCGCGATAAAACTAAAATTAAAAGCGATCGCTACGGTACGCATTAATGATTTTCCTCGCGTTTGTCGACCGCGAGAAACGACGGAAGGACATTGCAAGTAGCTGCTGTACCGATACGACCTTGCAGTTTAAATAATCTCCCCTTGATGTCTTCCTCTATTGTTAGCGTAAACTCGCATCTTTTATGCTTATTACATGGAAAATGCGACGCGCATGAACTATTTATCTTTTCAGTACAGAACTGCTTATTTCTTGACGGGGACCTTTTTCAAAATTTGCCCAATAATTGATAAACGACAGTTCTCAGAGAGAATAATAAATTGTTTTTGATAATGAAATAGGACAAGAGAAACGAGGAATTTAATAAACATCGCAGAGTTCGTTTAATATTTTTTAATAGCGCAGTTTACGAAATATTTTGATTATCAGTACAGTTTCGTTAATATATTTAGTGCTTTATAATCGTCACAATTCCAGTGCCAAAAATAACATAATTTCAAAACCACCATACTGTTCGTTAATACGGTTCTAAAAAAAAAGAAAAAAGGCAGGTTTAGCTTCGCACATGAACGATAGGTTCAATAATCTACACGAACATACAACATGAAATCCAAGAAATCATTCGTTAGCCAGGCGGCAGGATGAAAGAGAGTGTATGTGTGTGTGTGTCTGTGTCTGTGTGTACGCGTGTGTCTTCGAAAATGCGCGATGAAGCGGCAGAGCTCTCGGCGCTCGCTCAGCCCCTCTAAGCCTCCTTGGGCTGCTGGTGGCGCGGGTCGACGACGTCCTTGACGGCGAGCACGCCGTCGTTGTGAAGGTCCTCGAGGACGTCGATGAGCCGCTGCTCAGTGATGGGGTCGCCGAGGGCGACGTCGACCGAGCCGATGCAGAGGAGGAGGGCGAGCAGCTGGGACCTCCGGTAGTCCCGGTCGAGGTCCGAGCGCGTGTAGCTGAGCTCGGCGGCGACGTCGAGCCCGAGGGCGAGGCAGGTCTTGCTGAGCGTGTCCCAGTAGACGTCGAGCAAGGCGGAGGTGTGCCTGCGGCGCAGCTCCGTTGGCACGCTGCTGACGAGGAGCAGGGCGACGTCGTTGGTGGGCCGGCTGTAGGTGACCATTTGCCAGTCGAGGATGGCGCACTCGCAGCCGCCGCCCTCCTCCTCGCTGCTGTTGCGGAAGAGGAGGTTGTTGCTCCAGAAGTCCGTGTGGGTGATGAGGGAGAGCGGGTCCTCCGGGGCGAGCAGGTTGGCTATCACCTGCTTCGTGCGGGGCCGCAGGGCGAGCAGGGCGTGGAGGACGTCCTCGAGGCCCGGGCGCCGCTCGAGGAAGCGGGCCAGCTGGGGCAGTCCTCGCTCCACTGAGGGGGGAAAGAAGGAGGTGAGCTGCGGAGCGGCTTGCGGGGGCAGGAGCACGGGTGCTTACCTAGCTGCTGGTACGAGTCGGTCGCTCTGGCCGTTTGAAAGAGGAAGGGGTACCGCTCGGACAGGGGCTTGCCCTCCTTCACCTTGAGCGTGAGCGAGAGGGCGTGGAGGCGGCCGACGGCGTTGAGCGCGGCCTCGGCCTGCTTGAGCGTCAGGCCCCGCGAGAACTCGACGCCCTCGAAGCCCCGGGGCCCGAGGTTCTCCAGCACGAGGAAGGACTCGGGCAGTTCGGGGCTCTCGGAGGTACCGCCCGCCGGTTTGTAGTGAGCGTGGATGCAGCGCGGGATTGGTAGCTCGATCACCGGCGCCGACTCCCGGCGGTTCTGCTTCTGGAAGACCTCGAGATCGGGCACTACCTGTTGGTAAGAGGGCAGCAGTCGCTTTAGCGGCGGGCGAGGGGGGGCCGGGGGAGCTTGGCGTACCTGGGTGTAAAATCGTATTTCCCTCAGGTCGAACTGGGCCTCGGTGACGAAGAAGCGGCTGTAGGGATCCTGCGGCAGCCTCTTGATGATGAGGCTGAGCTTGCGGGCTGGCTGATCGGCGGCGAGCCGGTACTCGACGTTCACCGCGAGGATGTCGCTGAGCACGCTCTCGCCGGAGCTGCAGCCCGGGCGGACCGTGTAGTCGCCGACGATCGCCAGCTGACTCGACTCCTTGCCGTGGTGCTCCCGGAGTATGCTCTCGAGCCACTCCCTTGTTACGTTCCAGTCGGCGCACGAGCCATCGGTGTCCTCGCTGTCTGACATCTCGCTCCGAGCTTGCTCTTCTCTTTCCTTTCTTTTCTCGAGCCTCTTCTCTATTCTAGATTCTCTCGGGGATCTGGATCTTTTAATTGCATCGCCCGGTTAATCTGATTGCCGCGCGCGTTAACTGCTTGCTGGAGGTTTACAACAAAGAAGCTCCTGCAAAAGGATTATTATTCTTGCCTCGAGGAAGCTCAGCTTGGCGGATGACGCTCCGGAGGACTGCAGCGTTCCAGCCTCCCCATTGGGATCATCGTCCTCCTCGGGCTTCAGCGCCACTTTTTCGAACTGACCTGAGGTCGGGCAGGAAGGGAAAAAGGAGCCTCGCCCTCGGCCTTCTTCCCCATTCACTTTGCTCTGCCTCGCACCTCGGGGGCGACGTCGGTCCGTCTCTATTTTCTATTGGTCGAGGAGTCGGTGCGGCAAGTGTGTGGCGGAGGGCGCTAACTAGAGGAGAGTAGGCGCGCGCGCGCGCGAGAGAGAGAGAGAGAGAGAGAGTGCCGGCGTGTGCGCTCCGAGCGCTCGCAATGGGTGGGACTGGGCGACGGAGCGGTGACGAGGCCGAGGTCCTCTCGAGCGCATGCTCTGGATTCTCGGCTCGCGCGCTCTTGCTCCGACTCTCTGGGCTCGCGCGCCGCTCGCTCTCCCTCGCTGGCCGGAATCAATATCCTCCTCGCTCGCTGGCGAGAGGAAGAGGGAAGCAGCGGGAGGAGCGCTTTTTCCATTAGATTTACTTGTCGGCCAAGGGCCGCGGCTACATCGCCATTGCCCGGGAACATGCTTTTTTCGATCTAGCTTGCGACTTGGAGAAATTCTATTTATCTCCCGCTATTACAATGGTTTTTGGCTATAATTGTTTTAGACTTTGCTTATTAAATTATTTCATGCTGATTACGAGATTCGTTATACTTGTGCCAATAACCTCTGTTTCTCGAATGAATCTTTTTTTTACGTAGAAAATGCGCGACGAGATAGGAGTGAGCGGAGAACTAATGAATAAATAATAAACGAAAAAATTAAAAAAATGTATCATTCGTCATTGTTTACAGTTCCTAATATCACCGGTACTGGCTGGTCTAGCGGTGGGCATCGGAGTGCCCATTTTACTGTTCTACGTTTACGGCGTGGTGCCGGTCTCCCTGTGCCGAAGCGGCGGCTGCGGCGTGTCCACCAACGGCTCCGGCGTACGATTCGAGTTCGACGACGAGAACGAATTGATGAACGCACTCGGGGGCAGGAACACCGGAGGTACAGCCCGCGCGCCTGGGAACGCGCGTCGACGGCGCCTTGCCGCGAGCTTTGCGGCTTGTCATAACGAGCTTTGTACTCGGTTCGCAGATGCAGCCTCCATCGATGTAGCCAGCCACCGAGGCGGAAACCCGTCGATAGGAGAGGCCTCCCTGTCGCTCGGCAGCGGCAGCCAGCTGGAAAAGCTCGGCCGCGAAAACGACCGCGAGAGCGCGAGCAATGTCGCTCTCGCCGGCACGAGCATAGCGGGAAGCATCGCCTCCAGCGTCCTTCCCGGAGGCCAGAGGTAAAGAAAAGAAAAACACTGACATTGGTATAGAAGTAAGGAAAAAATGAAAAGAAATTAATCGCTTCGTTAAATTTACTTGCACCCAACAGGTTGGAAGTCCAGGCTGACGTTACGTCGACGCAACGCTTTAGCTTATGCAGCGAGACTGCCTCCGCGGCAACCAGTCTGTCTGAGAAATCTGTAAACGCCTCGATAGCGCCCGATGACGGTTCAGCTTCAACTCGAGCTCTTGCTGGCTCGGTGCTCAATATGAAGCTTGACTCTACGAGCGATTGTCAAACGACCACAACCGCACTTCCAATAGATTCCTCCTCGGGGCAAGCCGCCTCCCTAAGCTCCCTCGAAGAAATTACCCCGGGTAATCTCGCGAAACGAACGAGACGCAGGCCTGCCAGTGACAAGCAGCAGCAGCAGCAGCAGCAACATCAACAGCAACAGCAGCTACAGAACAGCGACTCGAGCAGTAACTGGACAGCCACGAGCGCCGAGGACACGGGCAGCGAACGCGTACGATTCGATCATCACGTCAGCTTCATAGAGGCAGATCAAGAAGCTGGTACTAGTAATGCGAGAGCTGGTCCATCAAGACGAAAAAGAAACAGCAAGGATACAGAGCAAGATGTTGCCGCGGACACGCCAAAATCTCTGAGGTTCCTTCGCCGTCTTTTTGCACGCTAAGCATTTTTAATGCGATTTGCCATCTCTGGTGAGAAAATTCGAGTTTTCCCTTTTTACTTTTATCCAAAAGATTTCCATTATTTTCTCTATATAGGTGTTAAAGAAAAGTAATAATCGACGTTGCAAAATTTTCCAAACATTTCAGCCGTACTTTTGAGTTTTTAAAAATATCTTTTTGAAGCTGCCTTTTCATTTATCATTAAAGGAATCTTACAAAGTTACATTTGAAAACATTTTTCAAACGCGACTGGAAACCTTATAATAAAATATAATCACTACCGATACTGTAAACGTATTTAATATAGTACGTAATCACATATTCTTAACCTTTAGATGACGAGGCCGCACCCAGGGTCAGCACGGTTCTTTAAAGGTTAATTTTGTGATAAGTTGCAAAGTTTAATAAATTGGTGGTCGCCTTACAAGATTTTAAGTTATGATACATGCTTTTAAACAGTTAAAGACAACCAACTATTAAACTTGCGACAAGTTTTTTAAAATATCTTTATATTTAAACTATGAAATAAATGTACATAATTTTGTTGAGAATTTTTAAAAAATATTAATAGTTTTCTATAGTTTTTAAAGTTTCATACTATATATATTAATAACTTTTATAATTTTCACCCACTACTGCCTAAGCATAAGTGAATAAATACTACATTTCTCCACTGATCAATTGAAAGATCATACATAAAATTCCTATTTCGGTATCATTTTCTTAAGAAATATTAGACTTCGGCCACGTGCGCCAAGGTGGTAATGAGTTAACGTAATCTATTTCTTGTCTCTTTTTGGATTATAAAATAAGTTCTTAAAGTTATTTCGTTGAGTCTGTTTTAAAATTAAAATTTTTTATTTCATTAAACTGTTCAAATTTAAAAAACGTAGTTGCTAAAAATGAGTAAAATTTTCTCACCAAAGTATGTACTTAAAATTAAAGGAAAAAAACTATTAAATCATATTAAAATGTTCTTTTAGGTCTCCTAACGCTGATTCGAATTCATTGGATTTATCAATTGAGGAAACTTCAAGAGATAAAGTAAATGTAGCAACTCTAAAAAACGTATTTTTTCACAATTCTTCATCTTGTTCAGATCATGAAAACCGTTTACCGGTAATAGAAGAACCTTTTTTAATTACGTTCCAAGATAATGCTGTGCGTATGGACATACATCAGATTGAGACTGGTGTCGAAGTAATGTCAGATTAAAATTTAAATTGCTAAAATATTTTAAAAATCGCTACCAAAGACTGAGGAAGTATTGGTAGAGTCTGCGAATTTTTAATATGAATGAAAGAAAAATAAAAAGAGCTGTGAAAGTTGGAATATTAACATAATTAACTTACAGGGATGTACATGGTGTTGTACATGATAACTGTACATAGATGAATTATATTTATCATTACATTTATGTAAACGTATATATAAATATACACCGAAGAAGACGATGTCAAAGTGAGAAACGCATTTTACATAATTAACGTATGTGATGTTTTCTAGCGTCTAAAGACTAAATAAAACGAAATTTATTTACGAATTATAATCAATATGAAAATATCCATAAGATAAAAGAGCTTTTATATTGAGTTTTTAGTAGACTATATTTTTGAAAAATCAATCAACTTTATCTTTCCTCATAAATGTTTAATCTAAGAAAATATTATACGCCTTTGGCAAGAAAGTTTAATGTGTAAAAAACAGTTTATCTGCCGTAAAGTACTGTGAGTGCTTATATTTTAAAATATTACTGTTTTTTTCATTTAAATTCAAACAACGATGTACTAAATATGAAAAAAGAGCTACTAAATATACAAGAAAAAACTACTTTGCCCGTGAGACGGCTCTGTAGAATACCTCAGTATATTCTTCGATTGAAAGCAACGCAAACTGCCGCCTTCTTTACATAAGTAATGAATCTAGTAGATAGAAAGTGTAATCACATTCGACAATTTCACAGATATCAAATAGTGATAATGTAACTGTTGCTATAAATTAATTGAATTTTCTTTGATATAAATACGCCACTTTTTTAAAAAACAAAATTTATTTATATATACAAGTATATTGATTAAAAAATGCATTTCATTTAATCTATGAATGTGTAATAATACTATATGGATCTACTTAAAAATATAGGAGACTTTTTTATGAGTTCATCAACTTTTGCTTTAAATAATTCACTTTGAATTGGTTCATTTGGTTGACAAAGTGGGTTTTTGACCACATACTCTACGTATACCTGTAATTAAATTAATGTACATAAGACTATTAAAAAATTGTACATAAAAATTCAATAAAAAACTATTCAAGCAAACCTGACTATACAATCTTTGCAACAACTCCCTAACATTTTGAGGTGCATTATCTGTATTTAATATGAACTTCAATCCTGAAGGAGTTTCAAAGTAATGTAGCGTGTATTTGCTTGTCTTATAAAACAAAAATCCTTCTTTTGAATCAAGCGGTGATATTTTACTGACAAAAGATTTTATAGAAAACAACATCCCGTACATTAATTTAGCCTCCTGAAAAAAATTGGGAAACTTAGTGACGTGTAAGTTAAAAATTAAAAAAAAAATAATGAAATATCTTTTAGGTTAGTTGTACGGTTTTTCATTTAAGTCAATTAAAACTGAACTTACCTCTTCCTTGGTCATACCAGATTTATTTAACCTATTCCATTCCGCGTAATACAAAAGCGTACCATTTTTTGAAAAAATGTATAAATTATGAATGGTCATTCTGCTTGAAAATAGCTGTTAATGATTTCTACGTGCACCAAGTACATGTAAACAATCAGATGAACTGATCCTTCAGTCCTTCACTG